>ML384966.1:36928-59763 GCA_005239525.1 Nicotiana knightiana
GGGGGGGGGGGTTCTTAGGAATTGTTGGAATTTAGTGCAGAATATACAACAAAATCCATGCGGGGATAGCTCTGCATGCCTGAATCATAACTTCAACTGGATTTATACAGGTTGAAACAGGCTTCCTTAGTTTTATGTCACCACCCTTCTCCTGTGCCAAAGGATGAGGCATGGGCGGGAAGACAGATGTCATCCTGAAAGCTGTGACTAATGGTAAGCACAAACCATTTTTGCAGTAATAGAAGCATGAAGTGTATATGTATGAACAACATTTGAGTAGAGAAAGGAAACCTGAGTCCAGAGGTTGCACAGTCGACACCTTTAGTGGAATGTCATTAAGTTGAAGCAAACGCTTTGACAGCTCTTCAAGTGCCACCAGCAAACTTTTTGAGAATGATATAGGATCTGAAAATCAACTTCATTATTCACAAAGTACATTCTTCAAGCTTGAGAAGACATAAGGCTGAAAGTAACCAGCAATTTTAATCATACCTACATCCCTGTGGAGAAGACAAAAATCAAGTTGATCCACAACAGGAACGATTTTTTCTTTGGGAATGGAAAGATGCCTAGACAAAACATGCTCGGCAATATCTTTTATGATGAGATGCCTTTCCCATTCCTCATGTTCCCATACTGGCAATTGAGGATCATACAGAATAAAATTAAAAAAAACATCAATTTCAACAGTCTCTGAGTCTGGCAGAAGCAGAAACAGAAGTATATATATGACCAAACCTGCAACTTCAGCTATTCTACTATCGCGAAACTGTCGAAGAGTCGCCTTTTCTCCCCAAAACTTCCGAAATTCTAAAGCCTGGTGGAATGTGACCAAGTATGTATGAGTAAAGCAGACTGAACCAAAAATTAACCAGATAATCAATGAGATAGACTTGTACCTTATCGCTTTCCTCAGGGCTAGGACCTATGACAGTCATTTTAAAGGCTGATTCTGCTGATTTGACAGAAATCCCAATAAGCAACGGCTCATTGTCTAGCTCCGACAGTCCCTAGAATAGTTTGTTACCATAATAAGATCGGTTACGCACCATCATATCTTAGTCGAAGAACAGCCGATAATATATACCTCTTCAAAGTTGCATTCAGATGCAGTGTTTCTCCAAATAACACGAATGGACTTAGATCTGTCACTCAACCCTTGGTCCATGAGGGAGAGTACCTTCTGCTCCTGAGATCTCCAAAGTTCATTATCTAAGCAGAATCCTAAGCTAGAAACTTCACAGTTCCCCCTCAAGTTCAACCTATAGGATCACCGTATGATATAAGTGATCTTGCTAATTGACTAAACCAGAAAGGCTAATATAATATATTTATACTCCCATGAAAAATCGTGATCGAGAACGTAGAAATAATCACTTAATATTAAACCCATGCTTGCTAGTGTTATTTCCCAACATTCTTCTGTTGCATCCCCTTACTGAGGACCAGCGGGACATAGTGTATTACAAATCTTTCAGAAGATATTTAAACATACTAATCATTTTATAGGATGACTAGCTCCAAAGAGCATCATTCATAATTGCCACCACTACAAGTCTGATAATAACAAAAGGAAATGCACTTCGAAGACATTAATAGGAGAGCAAATACAAACAGTCTCCTTTGATGCACCTCATGCAGTAGTCATATCTAACGGGAAAGTCAATCTTTGTGATAAAAAGCTCATCAAAGCCACCATCTTCACATTTATTGATGCTATTAACTGCCAATGCAGCCTCATTGCGCAGCTGTAAGTTTTAAAAAAAAGAGCAATCAAAACATTTTATTACTGGAACATGAATCAGACTTGAAATAGACAGAAAATGAAATAAAAAATCAACCAAAATTCATTCTCCTATTCACTTTGTTGGAGCATCTGAGGAACAAACTATGGAGTAAGGCAGTGTTATTATTTCTCCATTCTCATTAGCTATTAGATCATTATGATTGAAAATGACAATACTCTTATTATTTAGATTAAATCAACTGAAGGAGCACTTTAAATTCTCATAAATCACCTCTTTGAAACCATTGTGCGACAGACGGAATGCCAAATTGAAGTCCTCAAATGAATTGCAAATGACCACAGGAAACAACTGCATATCCTGCAATTTTAAACTTAAAATGAGTAACGGTACAACAGCACTTCAAAATATTATAACTGTCTGGCTATCTCAATACCATGGAGAAGAGAAAGAGAAAATAAGATGTTGAAGCAATTCACAAATGGAACTCATGCATCTCATGAAGAGGTCCCGCTACAATTAGGTAGCGAAACGGGAGTTCTCGAAGACTGAACAATGGCATTTCTAACAAGGCTTTTAGATGCTGACGCCTAAAATACATGAAAATGGAGGAATGAACTAATTAAAAGCCTATTTTGTTTTGATTATGTCACCTATTTAGACAACTAATAAAAAAGGGATCACTAACTGTTCGTTATCGAGCCAGAATAGATTTTGTAAGCATAATAACCAGAGACAGAAAAGTGAGTTATAATAATCTTAGCTTGGACAACAACCAAACAAGGGCATGCACTAATGCAATGTAAGGTGGGAACAGGTCTGACATTCTTCCATGAACATTGCTTGGAAAGGTGAAGCTCCATTCTCTGTGCCAGATGATTTAGTAGCTTTTCTCACCTGGTTGATTGTTAATTTCTTTCTTACCAAAAAGATATTGGATTTTTACTTCTTAATTAAATCCTTGAAACTCTTTTGAATGGAGTTAATCATGAAACATAGATACATCTTTTTATAGCCTCTCCCACACTTCTTTTTGGTAAGTATATCTTCTTCAAGCAACTTGTAATCACCAAATATAGCAAAGTAGTAAACCTTGTTTGAAGCTTTTTCATGCTGGGGCTGAATAAAAAGCCCCTTGTCCCATGTCTTAGAGGTAGCTGCAAACACAGAAATTATTACTACTTCAGTTGTTCCCTAACTCCACCAAATAAAAGATAAGTATGAAGATCACACCAATTAAGATATTTCTCTTGCCATGATTAGCTAACTCCAAGGAATGAAAAGATAAAAGATAAAAGATAAAAGATAGAGAAAAACAAAATTACCACAGCACCAAATGCTCGGAAATATACATGTTAAATAATGCTATCAGTTCTAGAGCAACTCTTAATAACATTATATATCAGGACTACTTTGTTAAAAATCTTACAAGTTGAGTTTAAATAAGCCCATAAGTTCAGTTCATATTCATGTTAACGTTATTAACAAATGTTTCAGAGAATATTAAGTGGGTAATTGGTTTTGCAAGTCAAGTGCAGGAGTTACCCAGCGGATAACTCCTCTTTTTTCCTGTTCAGGAAAAGCCAAATGCAGGTTGCCCCAAATTCTAAGGATCAGCGTGTTTAAGCATATAACGTAGTTATCGGACCTGTTTAATAAGTTACCTAATTTAGGTAAATATATCATGCTTATCACCATGACTTAAGGGGCCGTATGGTTGCCAGGATTAGAAGAAAAAAGATCCCGGGAAAATTCGGGCAGGGTTTATTTTATCCGTGTTTGGTTGAATTATTTTCTTCCGGTATAAGCCATCCCGGTATAATTTTATACCAGTATCACGATCCATTTTCAATGCAATGAATTAAACTTCGTCAAAGAAAGTGTACGCACTTAAAATCTAGGGATTATTAATACAGTAATACAATCCATGCAAATCCTAGCATAACTTTTCTTATGGAACAAACAACCCCTAAGTGTTTGATGCAAACACTGCATCTAGAAATTTTATTCTCATCTTGTTCAATGCATAACACAAATGTCACAATGAAGTTTGCCCCCATTAAGCTGAGTAGATAAAGGAGGGATGCCTTAGGAGAGCTCGGCTGGGGAATTCTTAGCATACTCAAGGGTTTCAAAAATTTCTTAAGTTTAGGTGACTTGATCAACTTTTTTGCCGACCAACTCCAACCAACTAAGAAGTACTTAATCCTCTGTGATATCTCACACTTTCCAACTTAAGCCTAACATATCTACGTCTCAATATAGAACATGTTTTGTCTTCTGCTTGTGCACGTAATCATAGTACAAGGAGGAAAACCAGGACAGAGGACAGAATACATACCGATGAAGTCCACTGTGATGCGAAATATCTGCATTGTATTCATGGAACTGTTTATATGATGCCTTCCAGTCTTTGTTGCAAGGAAGGCCAATATGACAGAAATTAGAAACCCATTTAAGCAATCATGGGCATAGATTGAACTCCTCTGCCGAGCCCACACCTATAGAAATGCAACTGATGTAATATTCCATCTAAGAAAGCAAGCTATTGGACTATATTAGTTCCTTAAAACAAAATTGGCATACTTTTAGCAGTATCAAGGCTTCCCCCAATTCTTTCCATCCAGAGAAAGTTCTTTTGACAAGTTCTGCATTATCTTCAAGAAACAAGTCCTCCAATATACTATTATTGTACCTTGGAGTTGCTTGTAAAGCATCTCCTACAAGTGGAAGTAAGTGCAATCATTGTTAAGAAGCAACTCAATATGAGCAAAGGAGCTTGACCAAATATCTAAAGATATAAACCTTGTTTGAGAGTACGGATATTGTTTCGCTCCAAGCTAAGTTTTGTTGCACTTAACAAAGATGTCGCGGTAGGAATTATTCTCACAGCAAATTCAGCATTTCCAATAAGCTTAACAGCTACAATAACAAAAGAACATCAAGTCAGTTAAATAAACTGAAACTTACAGTAGATGCCGGAAAACTTCATCCACTAAGAAGCAAGAGAAGGTAGGGCAGAGAGTCTGACTCAACCTGGATAGATAAGTAATATAGGTTTCCGAGCCTCATTTTGGAAACTAGACCATCGCACAGCTCTGATTAACGGAGATTTTTTCAGCTGCTCCTTGATTTTGCAGAGATAAAGGAATCTTTTGGCATGATATCGATAATTTAGGTAATCTTTTTCGTAAAAACACTCCTGCCAAAAGGAAAAGATTAGAAGGCAAAACAAACAAGACAATATCAGGAATGTGGTTATTCACTATGAGACCGGTATGACCATTTGCCTTGTTATTCACTATGAGACCGGCATGACCATTTTGCCTTAGCCAATTTGGTTCTAATTATGTGCACTGGAAGCATTTCATACTTATCCTGCGCACCACTCACTCAGCATTCCAAAGAATGGGCTTTCACCTATGATATATCACATGAACTTACAATTCTTTCTTTTTGATAAATATGAACTTATAATTCTATTTGAGCTATAGAACCAATCATTCCATGCCTGTTTATTCAGGCTACTATTTTTCCAGTAAGATAAGCCTTTGACCAGGATTCATTTTTTACAACTTTCGTTTCATTTCTCCACATTCATAGTTTGAAATATAGAAGGCATATATTGTGGTAAAAATAAAAAAATAAAAGCTATAACGGGAAGATGGAAAACAGATACTTTGCATCATGTCCACTGCCTTGCTGTTAAACTAACTGTTGGATGGACTCAGACCAAGTAGAGCAGTTTCTGGTTTCAAGAGACTTGATTGTTTTGCAATTAAAACTTTCTCACATTTTCAAAGCTTATAAATCCTGCACCATTACATAGACGAAGAAATAGCTAAAAGCGACAATTAAAGCTCTGACCATTTGAAACAATGTGAAATTATCCTTTTTACATACAAGGCTTCTTACATTATCATGTAATAATCAAGTAAAACATTTGAACTTAGCATCAAACTGAAAAGTAAATAAGTTACAACACAATACAATACATCAAGTAGCGCTCTAAGACACTCGGAGATTATGACTTTCTAAAGGAAAATAGACGGCACACCTTTGGCAACTGAAGAAAAAGATCCACATTTAAATCTGGTTTGGTAACGCATTGTATAGAATAGCTCCCGCTAATTTCTAGAGATTTTGGCTTCTTAAACGTGAATTCCACCTTATCAGCTTTGATGTCTCTAACAAACCCTGGTGCCAAGCCAGCTGTAACCTGCCAAAAAATGCTTCACTATTAAAAGAGTGGAGTGGAGAAGCAGAGTCAACTAACTCAGCATAACTAAAACTGACTTGTGCTAATAAGAAAAGAAGCTCACAACCAAAGGCTGAGCCAAGGTTTAAACTTCTAGTTGCACCCATTACTACTTTGTGTCAGTGATGTATTTTTTAAGTGTTCAACTATACATGTAAATATGTTTGTGTGTATACAGAGAGAATTCAAATAAAGATCCCTGCAGACAACATTACTAGTTTCTCCAACATATCTTATATTTTTGTCCTACGAATGACATAAAGGTTTTAGAAAGAAATTGACCTGCTCTTCAGGGATTTTATCAATTGCTTCTTTTATGGCGGAGACGACCTTGTCCACAGTTGCAGTGATTTCAGGGGAGTATTCGAGCTGGACCTCCTTCAACAGCTCCCTCACCTTCAAGTTCATCGCAAGGGCGGCTCTAGGGTAAGGCAAGTGAAGCTGGCCCCCAAATATTTAAGGCCTCAAAAATATAAACTACTACTATATTATTATATAATATATGAAATTTATATTTATATAATTATTAATAAAATATTTTAAATTTTAATATTTATTTAAATTTAGTAGATGTAGGATTGAATGAGTTAATAGCATAAAATTTTCTCTCGTTAAATTAAATAATATATTTATCTTTTCATCAGTTCTGTTTTTCTTTCTTTCTTTTTCATATTTTTTACTATTTTACTTTTTAATTTAAAATCAAATTTTCTAAATTAGCTATTACTTTTTGTCACATTTGATAGATCCTCATATAAATAATCAAGTTCTATAGTAAAAACGATTAATATTCATTGATAAATTCCATTAAAACTATACACAACTTGAAAGGATAAAAAATAAAGAACATCAAATGAAGAAAATTGGGAAAAGAACACAGAAGGACAGATAGAGATATGGAAAGAGAGAGAGAGATGGAGAGAAGGGACGGGGAAATAATTGATATTCCTTATTCAATTTCTAATATAAAGGGATATTCATTTCAAGCTAATTTGTGTATAATTGGTAAATTGTATATGACCATGTAATTAAGTTAAAACTTGTTTATGAAGGGTGAATAAGTTTCCTATGTAATATAGATAGGTAAAAATCCCTTTATTTTTAATAGGTTTAAATTTTGCTCGTAAAAAGAAAAATTCATTCAACTACTATTAAAAAGTGGGACTAGTGCAGATAGAGGGTGTGTTTGGTATAATGAAAAATGTTTTCCAGGAAAATATTTTCCTGGAAAACAAGTAGCAATCTTATTCATTTTCTGATGTTTGGTACGCAAATTAGAAAAATAACTTCTCAAGAGTATTCATAAATAATTTAGATACAATAAACATGAAGCCATAAACTTTCGAATCAACAACCTTCCAACCCACAAATTTCATAAACTTCTGAACCGCTAAACTTTCGAAATCGCGAAATTTTGAACCCGTAAACTTTATAATTTCTAAACACGTAAGCTTCCAAATACATAAACCTCCGAACTCATAACTTTGAAACTTGTAAAATTTCGAACCTGTAAACCGAAAGATGAAAAAACTAAAACTAAAAATATATTTTAAAAAAGGGCGGGGGAAGGGGGGTGTGCAGAAAAATGAAAAAATAAAAATTTAAAATTATAAAAAAAAAAATATTTTTTGTGCGGGGTGTGGGTGGGTGTGGGTAGTGCAGAAAAACGAAAAAAATAAAAAATTGAAAATTACAAAAAACAAAAGTAAGAAAAAAAAACTTTTTTGTGGGTGGTTGGAGTTTGGCAGGATGGGGTGAGTGGTGCATAAAAACGAAAAAATAGCAATTTGAAATTATTAAAAAAAAAAAAAAAAATTGCGCGGATAAAGGGATGGGAGGTGACAGGAAAAAAATTGAAATTTGAAAAAAAAGCCTTTTTGGAGAGAGGGGGAGGGATGGGTAGGCGGGTGGGTGTGGGGCGTGAGGTGGGTTGGTGAGGGTTGGGGATAGGGGGGGAAGGTTAGAAAGAGTTTTGGAAAATGTTTTCCCTTCTCTTGATAAGGAAAATATTTTCCTCTAATTGGAGGAAAATGAGTTCATAAGGAAAATGTTTTCTAAAATATTTAAGCCAACCAAACATGTAAAAATTGAAAAATATTTTTTCCTTCATATCAAACACACCCAGAATGTAAAGAGTGGCCTGGAAAAGGTCATACAGTGCAATTTTTTCCTTTTATTATCGTTATCGGTAATGACTGGGAAGATCTTTGTAAAATTTTAAAAAAGAGTTCAACACTCTTAAATATTCTTCTTGCATTTAACTTTATATATTTTGTTTTTAAATATTACATATTTGAGTCGAGGGTCTATCGGAAGCAACCTCTTTACCTTGGAGATAAGGTTTGCATATACATTACCCTCCTCATACCCCATTAGTAGGATTTAATTAGGTTTTTTACCGTTGTTGTACAATTAACTAATTAATCAGTTATTTAAGGGGGTTAATCTTAGTTAAAGCTAATAACTCCAGATCTTAAGTTAGTTATGTAGATGAAGTGGACAGTAACGATACGGATTTAATGCAGCAATATTAAATGTATCGAATGCAATAATGGGTTAGCGATATTGGATATTAAATAGTAATAAATGACACTAAATGTAAATAAGGAAGAAGATTCAATCAATATTGAATGAGATAGATGATTCATTCCTCTGACAATGATAAATGACAAGAGTATGAGAGAATATCAAATACTTTCTCGGATCTGATGGGAATGACAAGAATAATCTAAAAAGGTCGAATATATTCAGAAAGTTATTCTTTGTATTTATCTTGTGGGCTTGCTTTTCAAAAGAGTTCTTCTCATATAGAATATTACATGCCTTTTGCCTTATCTCTCCTTCTATTTATATGGGATATTCCCAAAGAACCCTAAAAGTACAATCAGAGAGAATATTAAATAGAATATTCCCTTTGAGGATCCCAATACAAAACTAGTTGTTACTTTTAACCACGTTGCTCAACCTCGACCGCGATCGATCGTTGAGTGTCTCATTCCATTTGATCATTGGTCGACCTCGACTAAACTGCCAATGATGGTTTACAAATCACTCATGATAATCATCTATGTGTGACGAATTTTTCCGGTCTGATTTTGACCAATACAGTTAGTCCCTCCGCTTATCGAGGTTGTCTTTTGGTCGATCTCAGTTAGCGGACTTCATTAGTCGTAGTCGAGAAATTCAGTTGAGGGGGTCGTGTAGTGAGGATCGCGGTCGAGATAGTGACGTGGCGTTTTGAGAACCACAACTGATTGTGACGTTAGTTCGGAGTGACGTCACAATCTCACGCGTCATTATTGCGCAACTTCCTGATGCACCGCATCGTTCCCCGTGCCCATGTAATTTCAATCTTCGTGCATCTGACGATTTATTTTCTTGATCTAGGTGCTTGTGTTCTCTATAAATAAGGGTGGGGAGCCCTTCGAGTGATCCTTTCCATTTTCTAGCCTTCGAACTTGCATATTTTTCTCCCTTCTTCTTCCCGTGTTCTTGCTCCAGTTGCTTCCATTTTCGCGTCCTTGCTCTCGTTCCTGGTTTGAGCGATTCTTGTTACTTCTACCTCTTTCGAGTTCATGTTTTCTGCATTTTCAAATATAGGTGTTTAACGGGTGGACTGGGACGGGCTGAACACAAAAAAAAATAGCCCGTCTGTTAAACGGGTCGTTTTTGTTAGCGGGCTGGTAGCGAGTTGAATTTTTTACAGGTTTTCCTGGGGCCGTACGAATTCAGGCTTAACGGGTTCGGGCAGGCAGGGCTATAATTTTATTTTATTTTTAAATTAAATTTTATTTGTCTTATTCAATGTTATTGATACTTAAGTGTTTCCAAACTTTTAAGGCTTAGAATTAAGGGTTAGAATTAAACTTTGAAGTTTAAACTTTAAAGTTTAAAGTTTTATATTTGAAATTTGAATTTTAAAATTTTAAAATTAAAAATTGAAAGTAAGTGGCTACAAAAACTTATTTAATAAGACTAATAGGCAATCACAATATGTAAAGATCAAACTCCGAAGGCTTTCATTTGATTTCAAATTAATTTGCAAGTTCTTTTTATATTTTTTTGATTTTTGAACTTGCAAATTAAAAGTTTACAACAATTATAAAAAATAAGAAATAGTACATCACATGCTTTGCATCATTTTTGTACGTTCATCCATGTCAACATGAGGTTCTTGGTTTCCGGCATTGGTTGAATCGGAACCGTAAACCATTATATCTCTAAATTTTTTGGTCCTCTGCTTCATCTACCTCGTCACGCCCTTGATTTCGTCGTTCTGATCTTATCCAATCTCTGAAGCACACTAGAATTTTCAAAGCGTTGCTTCCCAATGAATGACGGGTATCTCCTAGATGCTGCCTTGCTTGACTAAATGCGCTCTTTGATGCAATTGTTGAAATCGACACATTTAGCACGTCTCGAGCCATGGACGAAAGAACAGAAAATTGATTTGAGTTTCTCCTCCACTAACCTAGCGGTAGAAAATCCTTTGTGAGGGGCTCTGGTGACTTTTGCAAGTAGAATTGGAGTTCATCAATATTCCTGCTACTGGTTTATTGATGCTCTCCTAGTGTAGGCCAAATCAAATAATCTTGAACACCATCATCATCATCCAAAGTTGTTCCAGATGTCGAAATATTACTTGAAGAAATATTTTCATCTACAACCGAAGAAGCATCAACAATGTTAGCATAATAATTATATAAAGTTTGTAAATGTTGGTGTAGATCAGAAATACAAGTGTCAGTATTAGGAGTTTCAGTTGGTACAATATCGATATAAGTATATAAAGCACATATTAATTGGCGACACTTTATCATTTTGATAGTAGGGTTTAAAATAGCACCAATTAGGTAAATAGGGGAAATTGGGTAGAATATTTTTTAAACTTATCTAGCATAGGTTCAACAACAGAAGTATATCCTTCTTTTCTCTTCAAATTATGTAGTAAAAGAGAAATTTCAGCAATATGAACTAAAACATTTGCAATAGTAGGACAATAAGCTCCAGAAAACTCAAGTGTAGCCACATACAAATTTTGTAAAAATTGTACAGCATCTTCAATGACATCCCAAGTTCTAGATGTTAACAAACGGCTAGGATTCGTACAATGAGAATTAGCAACTTAAGTTATAAGCATTATATATTTATAACATCATCTTAAGAATAAATAAGTATAATTCCAGCTAGTAACTATTTCTTCAGGCATGAGTCTTGGTTTTAGTCCATAGTGTACACATTATTCCTTAAATGCATTTAATCTAGCACTTCTATTATTTCCTTTAATTACACCAACAACTCTCCTAACTAAAGTGATTCTATCCTTAAATAATTCAAGGCCACTCTTCATAATCAAGTTATAAATATGACATGCACATCTAACATGAAATATTTCAGGAAGTGGTGGGTGTAGATGCAATTTTAATATTGTAATAGCAACATTGTTGTTAGAAGCATTATCAAATGACATACACAAAACTTTTTTTGCAAGATTATAAAATACAACAACTTCATGGATAGTATTACTTATAAATGTACCAATATGACTTTGATCTTCATCATATTTAAAAGCAATAATACGTTTTTGCATACAAAAATTATCATCTATCCAATGGCATGTAACAGTCAAATAATTATTTTCATTTACAGCACGACCAATATCAGAAGTAAGAGAAACTTTACAAGAAAGACTGGCGAACAAATAACGTATATGTCAGATATTGTCCAAAAAGCCTAAAGATATCGGATCTACAAGTACTTTTAGGAATACCTTTAAACAAAGGGTTAT
Organism: Nicotiana knightiana; assembly: GCA_005239525.1. Classification (NCBI taxonomy): domain Eukaryota; kingdom Viridiplantae; phylum Streptophyta; class Magnoliopsida; order Solanales; family Solanaceae; genus Nicotiana; species Nicotiana knightiana. The sequence goes on from ML384966.1 coordinate 48,720, forward strand.
AAATTCTTTGAATATAAGTAACAAGATACGGTGAAGAAGCAAAACTAAAAGGTAAACAATCTAAAATAATCACTTTAGCTAATTATTCGCCATCTTTCTTAATATCGTATTTACCCATTAACCCCCCAGTGTTCGGGTTAAGTTTTTGTTGCCCATCTTCCTCATCTACTCCCAATCAAGAGGGTGGAGATCTACCATATGTCTGCGAAGTTGACCCGTTCCCCCTCCCTTACCGGGCTCATGTTTATAAACTTCCTTACAAATTCTACATCTTACATAATTTTATGTTCTTCTAGTTTGTCAAAAAAATTCAAACACTTACTTCTTAATCTTCGATTCTTCTTAATAGGGAGGGGGGGCTTACTTGTTCCACCCCTAATATTTTGAGTTTGACTAGCATTACCAGGTGTAACTGGTGGTGTTTCAAGATTATCAGGTGATTGAATATCATCTAAATTATCATCTAAATCATCATATACCATAATTTTCTTGAAGTCGCTCATAATCTTACATTTAAATTTTCGGGTGAACTTTTAGAAATATGTGTAAAGCTACTAGAAGAACCAACACCACCTCTTGATATTTTGGAAGTTTTCTTACTTCCACCTCTACTAGTGCACGCTTTTTTGGCTGCTCTAAGTAAATCCATTATGTAAATTAAATTCTTAAATTAAATTAATAATTTTAAATAATAAAATAAGTGTACACCAAAGAAGAGAAAAATATGGAACGAGTGTACCAGGATTCCGGATGCTGACTAATTTTGATATAAAAAATCAAACTTCAATTGCTAGACCGATACTTGATAGTTGATAGTACTTGATACCACACTTCACTTGAATTAGAATACTTGATAATAATAATTTTGTAATGGCTAAACTAAATATTTGATGAAACTTGAAATAATTAGTAATTGAGAATTTAAGAGTAATAATCAATAATATCAAGAGAGAATTGAGAGAGAATTAAAGTAGTAAGAGAATGGATTGTGAGGAATAATGAAGAAATATGGGGACTATTTATAATTTTTAAAAGGTTAAAAATGTAATTTATCAAATATTAATGGTGGAGGGCTACTTTCTTAAGGGGGTAGGCCGAAATGGCAATTTTTGCAAAAAATAACCGTTGGCCAATGGTCATTTTTGAATTTGACTATTGGCAACAGTCAGAAAATTAAAAAAAAATTGAAACGTTATCGGGCTGAACCGAGTTGTATCCCATTAAAAATCCGTTAAGAGGTTAGCGGGTCCGGTGCACCGTTATCCAAAATGTAGTCGTGTAAAACCCGCTGCCCATCCAACCCGTCCAAGTCCGCCTAATTTTGCTACAGTAACAGGATGAACCGGGTTAACCTGGGCCGATTAACATGTTTATTTTCAAACGACCAAAAATGGTTAATGCACCTCTTGCTTCTGGTGAGGCTTCTTAACCCACCCTATTAGCAGTGAGAATGCCCCCTCATGATGATGTTGTTGTTGATGCTGCTGAGGACGAGAGTTTTCCTACAATGGAGGAAATCATTCCTCGTAATGATAAAGCCAGATCGGACTTCTCGAAGCTGGCTGCGGATGAACCTGAACCTGTAGAGTCCAAAATGGACACGGCCGCCCTTGTTGAGCTTAGGGCCAAATACAACATCCCCGCCCATGTCGACCTGGTCCCCGTTGGCTGCGACATAGATCATATCCACCGCCCTGCGTATTGCACATTCTACGTGTACCCGTTCCAAGTCGACTATTATCTTCCTCTTCCCCCGTTGGTGGAGGAGTTCTTCCGCTATTACGACATCTTCCCGGCCCAACTCTCTCCTTATATTTATAATTTTTTCCTGATGTTGATAAAGTACGCGGAACTGGCCAACCGCGAGGTTTCCATTCGCCACCAGTTGCATCTCTTAGCGTTGAGTTTCCTTAGAGGTACGATGTTGCATCTTCGCCATCGTGGGAGAAAGGGATTCGTGGTAAAGATGGACGATAGGGCCAATCGTTAGTTTTGGTTCAACTTCTTCAACATTAAGACAAAGTACATAGTGGCGAACCATAGTGGATTCCATGAAGCGTGGAACTTCGTCCGTAAGTGTTTTTGCTAACTGCTTTCTCATTTTGTTTTATCTCGTCGATGACCTAACCGTTCCTCTCCTTCTTCTTTCGTGTAGCTGATCACGCTCAACTATGTCTTGTAGAAGACTAAGCGGGCGTTGCAAATATAATCCTGGGGTATTATGCCCAGAGTCGATCCCTCAGGGAATTGACGTATCAAGCANNTCCTGTGAATCTCTTCCTTTAGTTGTGTTTTAGGAGTCTATTTATAGGTTTAGGGTGAACCCTAACCGTGTAGGAGACTTCTATTTCAATTAGAAAATACTTAAACCCGTCAAAACTCGATTTCTGGCCGAACTGGGGACCTGGCGTTTGGACCCAAACGCCTGGCTAACGCCAGGCCAGGCCTGGCGTTTCAGCCCAAACGTCTGGCTAACGCCAGGGTGGGGTTGGCGTTTCAGCCCAAACGCCTGGCTAACGCCAGGCAGGGTCAGTGTGTTTGGCTCTGTCGCCCGGCTATCGCCCGGGTGTCTCTTTTCGCGTATTTTTCGACGTATTTGCATCTTTTTAGCTCCGTTTCCATCTCCACTTCACCTACACATGAAATAACTCCATTAAGCACATAACAAGTGTAATTTTATCATTAATGCACCTAAAATGTAAGGTATATCACATGTTAAACTATGCAATTTAGTCTCGCATCAAGACCCCACACTTAAACCTTTGCTCGTCCTCGAGCAATCAAACTACACTCATGTACACAACTTTTTAAGCAAATCNATCACATCAGTAGCCGAGATTGCGTTCTTGCTCTCCTTCTTGGTTAGAGCGATACTCGTTACTTCTACCTCTTTCAAGTTCGTGTTTTCTGCATTTTCAAACAACCAAAAATGGTTAATGCACCTCTTGCTTCTGTTGAGGCTTCTGAACCCACCCTATTAGCAGTGAAAATGCCCCCTAACGATGATGTTGTTGTTGCTGCTGAGGACGAGAGTTTTCCCACAGTGGAGGAAATCATTCCTCGTAATGATAAAGCAGGTCAGACTTCTCGAAGCCGGTTGCGGATGAACCTGAACCTGTAGAGTCCGAATTGGAAAAACGACCGCCCTTGCTGAGCTTAGGGCCAAATACAACATCCCAGCCCATGTCGACCTGGTCCCAGCTGGCCGCGACATAATTCATATCCACCGCCATGGGTATTGCGCATTCTATGCGTACCCGTTCCAAATAGGTTATTCTCTTTCTCTTCCCCCATTGGTGGAGGAGTTCTGCCGCCATTACGACATCACCCAACTCTCTCCTTATATTTACAAACTTGTCCTGATGTTGATAAAGTACGTGGAACTGGCCAACCACGGGGTTTCCATTCGCCACTAGTTGCATCTTTTCGCGCCGAGTTTCCTTAGAGGTAAGATGTTGCATCTTCGCCATCGTGGGAGCAAGTGATTGGTGGTAAAGATAGACGATACGGTCAATCGTCGGTTTTGGTTCAACTTCTTCTACATTAAGACCGAGTAAGTAGTGGCGAACTTGAGTGGATTCCCTGAAGCGTGGAACTTCGCCCTTAAGTGTTTTTGCTAACTGATTGCTCGTTTTGTTTTATCTCGTCAATGACCTAACTGTTCATCTTCTTGTTTCGTGTAGCCGAGAAAGAGCCTCCTACATTGGTTGCGGACATTTGTGACTGGGTGAGTCAAATTTTACCCAACACGATGAGGATCCGCGAATGGTCATTGTTCCACAAGAAGTTCGATCGTAAACCTTCTGCAACCGGTAAGTCATTCATTTCGACCTTCTGTTGCTTTGGTTTTCATGTCGTCTTCTTTCTCTCTCCCTTCCTTAAATTAACTTTTGTCTTTGTTGTCAGGCCAGAGGGCTTCGAGAAGAGTGAGGGCTCCTGATAAGTAGGGATTTAACCTATTATTTGCTCTCTTTTACTTGTGTTTTGGGCCAAAAATGTGTGAAGGTATTCCCGAAAACTAATGTAATATGCTTGCTTGCAAGGATTGTTCAAAATGATCCAAAATAGTCATAATCAACTCATAAAGGAGTCAAAACTTGAACAAAACCAAGATTGGGCCAAGAGATCTGAAATACGGAAGGCACGAAAGCCACAACACAGTCGCGATCACTATTCGAGGCCCGTGAAAGGAAGATTCAGAGAGGTGGATTTTTGGGCTAAAATATGAAAGCGGTCCGCACCAGAAAGGTGCGGCCGCAAAAGCCGCGATCAGAATTACGCGGACCGCGATGGTTGAGGTTTAGAGAGTTTATATTTTAAGCAAAAACAAGAAGTGTGGTCCACGTCAGAATTATGCGAACGCGAAAGTCTCCTACGCGGTTGCGATAGGAATTACGCGGTCCATGAAACTCAGCTCAACCCAGATCTAAATTTGAAGAATGCGGACCACGATCAGAATTACGCGGTCACAAAAGCAAGAATGCGGCCGCACTCAGAATTACGGGGCCGCACAACCTCAGTAGGGGTATTTTTGTCCGGAAGTTTCAGCTTAGTATAAATATAACTTTTTGTCATTTTAAGGTCATGTTGTGTATTTTCTGAGCACGTGACCCTATTAAAGAGAGCATTAAGGATACATCGACTCTCTTGGATTTCACGTCATAACATATATATACCCGGACTGAGCATATCCAAGAAACACACAAGTGGTCTCCTTGGGGACAATTTTGCTCTTAATTGCGCAGGAATATGAACAAAACACGTGCATCCAAACATGAGACGGCTAGGTTTACCGTTTTGGGCAATTTTGTATTATATTCATCTTACAACATTAGATTTTCATCTTTTAATCTAGTATTGTGAATTTTATCTTCCTTTCATCTTTGATTTCTGTTATTTCCATGAGTAGCTAGACCCATAGCTAGGGTTTGACCCAACCCTAATGTAGGTATTTAATGGGTATTGAATTTTAGGGCTCGAATGTGTTAGTTACATTTAGCCTAGTTCTTGTTAGAATTATAAAATTAGTAGTTGCAAACACTGATTCATGCCTTTATGACTTAGTCTTTTCTGGAAAAAGAGGGACTAAGTCTAGGAAAACTAGGCTAACAAGGAATTGGGATGAACTCAAGAAATTGATAGCCCCAATTAAAGGGCTAAACCTAGAGATAGTAATACCCGACTTGAGCTAATATCACTTGAATTGCATGAATACCCATTTGGACTTGAGAAAGCCAAATTAGGCAAAATCACTCAAACTACCGAGAGGTATAAACTGAGTACTTGGGTGTGATAGCTATATTACGACCCCAACTAAATCAAGATTGCCTTAGATTCTTGCCACCTGTTAGATATCTACCTAGGCGGAAGTCACTACCCTAGTCTCTTTTAAACACTTGAAAACCAACATAAAAAATATTGTACTTCGTTTCAATCATTGCATACAATATAATAGAATTAGAAGTAGAATCAAAACCAAAATGTGTGGAAGTGTAATTAGGAACAAAACACGCATCTAGACTTAGATATAAACCTAATTCCAAATCAATTAACTCCCTATGGATTCGATCCCGACCTTGTTAGGTAAAACTGCATCGACCATCTTCGCTACTCAATAGTAGTGTAGGCTTGGACCCGATCAATTTTCGGCGCCGTTGCCGGGGAGTTAGATGGACTTAGCTATATATCCAACTATTTGTGTGTGTTTTATAATTTTTGGGTGTCAATTGATTTTAGGTACCAAATGGCTTTTAACGAGGCCCTCAGAATATTCCTCAGGGGGAGGAGGTAGATGAAAATGAAGTGGATGAGGTTCATCTTGAACCTCAAGTACAAAGAAGAGGCCGCCTGATTCATGACAACGTTCCAAACCCTCCCCCACCTCCTCCCAGGGCAGCACACCGGGCGTTGCCCAATGAAGGCTAGGCAAGTGCAATTGTCCTGCTCCGAATTTGGGCGGGCAATTTTCAAATAACCAATGTCATGCTTACTCTATTAGAACAAAGGGGTTTCTTCACCAGAGCTCCACATCAGAACATATATAAGCATCTCAAAGGTTTTGTAGACACGTGTTGGGGGAGCAAGCAGACGAATGTATCTGAGGATGCTTTGAGGTTAAGGCTTTTCCCTTTCTCACTTAGAGGGAAGGATTTGGGTTGTCTTGAGAGGCTACCCAACCATTCCATCACCATTTGGGATGAGTTGGCCGAGAAGTTCATAGCAAAGTTTTTCTCTCCTGGACATATGGCAACATAGAGAGATGAGATCTTAGCTTTTAAACAAGATCCAAATGAACCGTTACATGAGATCTGGGAACGGTACCGGACAATGGTCAAAGAATGCCCCAACAACGATATGACTGAGGCAATGATCCAGCAAACCTTTTATAGGGGGATCAACACAACTAACCAGTGTGTGGTGAACCAGCTAGCAGGGGGTAACTTCATCAACATGCCATATTCAGAAGCATGTGAAATATTAGATGAGATAGCGTACACCTCCTCGACTTGGCAAAGTCGAGCCAACATTCCTCAGGGTGACCCTAATGTTATCCACCTTCACAAGGAACTTCATGATCACCGACAAGCCATAGAAGAGTTGACAACCACCATGAATCAGTTAGGCAAGGCTCGCGTCAACAGGTTCAGGGGCTAAAGCAAGTAAATTCCATGGAAGGGGTAAACATGATGGTCAAAAAAAGAAGACAACGAGGTCAACAAGTTCAAAACAATCAAGATCAATTTGAGCAAAGTGGTAGTGGTTACAATCAAGATGATTCTTATGATGATCAAAGTGAAGAGGTTTTATATGCCAATAATTACCAAGGTCAACGGAGCAATGCTCCAAATCAACAACAACGAAGATCACAAGGAAACAACCAAAATTGGGGCAACCAAGGCCAAGGGAATTGGAATAGAGGTAACAACAACAATCCGAACAATTGGGGGACCAACAATCAAAATTGGGGGAATAAAGGAAATAAAAAAGGCAATTGGGGTGGCAACAATAATAGTAATTGGGGAGGCAATGGAAATCAAGGGGTTGGAACAACAATAATCAAGGAAACTGGGGGTCAGGCTTTCAAAGGCCCCCGATGTATCAACAACCTAACAACCCGCCTCCATATCCGTCACAAGGGCAAAGTTCTTCCAACAATGAGATGGGCCAGATATAAAACATGTTCAAACAAANCTGAGTACTTGGGTGTGATAGCTATATTACGACCCCAACTAAATCAAGATTGCCTTAGATTCTTGCCACCTGTTAGATATCTACCTAGGCGGAAGTCACTACCCTAGTCTCTTTTAAACACTTGAAAACCAACATAAAAAATATTGTACTTCGTTTCAATCATTGCATACAATATAATAGAATTAGAAGTAGAATCAAAACCAAAATGTGTGGAAGTGTAATTAGGAACAAAACACGCATCTAGACTTAGATATAAACCTAATTCCAAATCAATTAACTCCCTGTGGATTCGATCCCGGCCTAGTTGCGTAAAACTACATCGACCATCCTCACTACTCAATAGTAGTGTAGGCTTGGACCCGATCAATATTTGGCGTCGTTGTCGGGGAGTTAGACAGTCTTAGATATATATCTAACTATTTGTGTGTTTTTTGTTTTTCTTTCCTTCCGTTTTTCTAATTTTTGGGTGTCAATTTCTTTTAGGTAACAAATGGCTCTTAACGAGCCCCTCAGACATATTCCTCAGGGGGGGGGNAATGTCATGCTTACTCTATTAGAACAAAGGGGTTTCTTCACCAGAGCTCCACATCAGAACATATATAAGCATCTCAAAGGTTTTGTAGACACGTGTTGGGGGAGCAAGCAGACGAATGTATCTGAGGATGCTTTGAGGTTAAGGCTTTTCCCTTTCTCACTTAGAGGGAAGGATTTGGGTTGTCTTGAGAGGCTACCCAACCATTCCATCACCATTTGGGATGAGTTGGCCGAGAAGTTCATAGCAAAGTTTTTCTCTCCTGGACATATGGCAACATAGAGAGATGAGATCTTAGCTTTTAAACAAGATCCAAATGAACCGTTACATGAGATCTGGGAACGGTACCGGACAATGGTCAAAGAATGCCCCAACAACGATATGACTGAGGCAATGATCCAGCAAACCTTTTATAGGGGGATCAACACAACTAACCAGTGTGTGGTGAACCAGCTAGCAGGGGGTAACTTCATCAACATGCCATATTCAGAAGCATGTGAAATATTAGATGAGATAGCGTACACCTCCTCGACTTGGCAAAGTCGAGCCAACATTCCTCAGGGTGACCCTAATGTTATCCACCTTCACAAGGAACTTCATGATCACCGACAAGCCATAGAAGAGTTGACAACCACCATGAATCAGTTAGGCAAGGCTCGCGTCAACAGGTTCAGGGGCTAAAGCAAGTAAATTCCATGGAAGGGGTAAACATGATGGTCAAAAAAAGAAGACAACGAGGTCAACAAGTTCAAAACAATCAAGATCAATTTGAGCAAAGTGGTAGTGGTTACAATCAAGATGATTCTTATGATGATCAAAGTGAAGAGGTTTTATATGCCAATAATTACCAAGGTCAACGGAGCAATGCTCCAAATCAACAACAACGAAGATCACAAGGAAACAACCAAAATTGGGGCAACCAAGGCCAAGGGAATTGGAATAGAGGTAACAACAACAATCCGAACAATTGGGGGACCAACAATCAAAATTGGGGGAATAAAGGAAATAAAAAAGGCAATTGGGGTGGCAACAATAATAGTAATTGGGGAGGCAATGGAAATCAAGGGGTTGGAACAACAATAATCAAGGAAACTGGGGGTCAGGCTTTCAAAGGCCCCCGATGTATCAACAACCTAACAACCCGCCTCCATATCCGTCACAAGGGCAAAGTTCTTCCAACAATGAGATGGGCCAGATATAAAACATGTTCAAACAAATGATGGAAAGAAATGCCGACTCTGATGCCCAAATAGCCTCCCACAACACTTCTATCCGTAACTTGGAAGTACGAATGGGTCAAATTTCTCAAGCGTTAAATACTCGCCCTAAGGGGGAACTACCAAGTGATATGGTAGTAAACCCGAAGGGTGGGAATAATATGGGCCATGCTATAGCGGTGACTACAAGAAGTGGTAGAAGTGGAGTTCCTAGTACCTCTATTCCAAGGAAGATTGTGAGTGATGATGTGTTGTTGAAAGATGATGACGAGCCAAGAAATGATGTGCAAGTAAATGATGAGAATGTGAATGATTAATTGAGGATAAACATTGATGACAACGTGGAGGAGACTCAAAATGATGTGAACCCGTCTAGGGAACATGTGATAGACATACCGAAAATGGTAGTGCCATTGTGCATTCCATGGCTCCAAAGCTATAAGACCCCGATTCCTTTACAATTCCATGAACTATTGGTAGTGCCGATTTTGCCAAAGCCTTGTGTGACTTGGGAGCGAGCATTAATTTGATGCCATATTCTATGTTCAAGACATTAGGTATTGGGAAACCAAGAACTACTTCCATGAGGTTACAAATGGAGGACCGGACAATGAAGAGGCCATTGGGGATAACTGATGATGTGCTAGTTCGAGTCGACAAGTTCATACTTCCGAAAATTTTGTGATACTCGACTGTGAGTTTGACTATGAGGTGCCAATCATATTGGGGAGTCCTTTCCTAGATACATGGAAGGCATTAGTTGATGCGGAAGCAGGGGAGCTCACCTTTTGGGTGGGCGATGAAAAAGCTGCGTTCCACGTGTTCAAGTCAATGAGGCAGCCTAATAGTAACGAAGTGTGTTCGTTTGTGGATCTTATGACTGAGGTGATTGTTGATGACACAAGTGCTATGATTAATGTGGAAGACCCTTTGAAAGCTGTGTTGTTGAATCATGATGAGGATGAGAAGGAAGACTTGGTAGAATGTGCAAATGCTTTGCAAGGAACGGGATCCTACACATATGGACCCCGAAAACTTTCCTTGGACCTTGAGAACCGGAAGAATCCACCAACAAAGCCCTCAATCGAGGAGCCACCCACATTAGAGTTGAATCCCTTGCTTTCACACCTCAGGTATGAGTTCTTAGGCCCTTGTTCCACATTACCTATTATTCTTTCTTCGTGCTTAAGTAACGTGCATGTAGACTCCACCCTTGCGGTGCTTCAAAGGAGGAAGAAGGCAATAGGTTGGACATTGGAGGATATTCGGGGTATAAGCCCCGCCTTTTACATGCACAAAATCATATTGGAGGAAGATTCCAAACCCTCCATGAAATATCAAAGGAGGTTGTATGAGGCCATGCAAGAGGTAGTCAAGAAAGAGATCATCAAGTGGCTAGATACAGGGGTTGTGTACCCCACTTATGATAGTTCATGGACTTCACTGGTACAATGTGTCCCAAAGAAGGGGGCATGACTGTGATCACGAATGATAGAAATGAATTGATCCCCACAAGAACTATCACCGGTTGGAGGGTGTTGGTCCCAAACCGCACACGCAATTATACGTGGTCGTAGCAAGTAATATAATGTTAAATCGAATGTCGAACCCACAGGGACTTGCGTAAACTACTTGTTGAATCACTCTAATTGTTATTTAATCGAGCCAAAATAAAATCCAAGAATATAACTAATTTATTCTATGATTATATGAACTAATTATCAAGTAACGAGAATATTGTTGTGTATTCAATAGAGACAAATATTCCAGGGTTGTGATCAATTCACCATTCATATTGCATTCTAATTAACTCTCCCTTTCATATAATTCACTCATGGTTGCTAATTAATCGATAATTGCTCTCGTAGCCTTCTCCCGAAGTACTACTCGCCTATTCTCAATAGATTAACGCCTATATTCCTATGAAATTAATCTATTAGAACGCACTAAGATTACGATGTTTAATTAAGCACGGTGACTAGGTATATTCCTATCCTAACCACAAATCCGCTCCCCTGAAGGGTTAAGATCGCGCTCTCTTCAATTCTTCTCTAATCTATATACGGCTTTCCCAAGCATAACATAGATAGTATATAGAACCTAA
>ML384968.1:0-21002 GCA_005239525.1 Nicotiana knightiana
AGTTCACCAGCGGGGGAAACTATAACCTTAGATTTTATTACAATTGTTTATACCTTAGTATAGGTAATCTTTACTTTTAATATTTAGTATTAGTAACTTAAACAACATCACTTGACAGCTGAGTACTAATTTAAACAGCCTGCTTGATACTTCAATTCTCTGAGGGATCGACTCTGGGCAAAATACCCCAGGATTATATTTGCAACGCCCGCTTAGTCTTCTACAAGACATAGTTGAGCGTGATCAAGTACCTAATTAAAAATTTCTAGCCAAAAAAAACTTCTTTTTTTTAATTCTGTTTTTCAATTAGGTGATCTTAATCATCCCTAATTCAAGCCTGTTTCTCTCATAATTCTCCCTACTCAATGCTTTGGTAAATATATCAGCAATTTGACGATTAGTAGCACATAATTCGATTGAGATCATTCNAGCACAATAAGAGGCTGCAGCCACATATTCAGCCTCAGCAGTAGACAAGGCTACTGAATTTTGTTTCTTGGTGGCCCAAGAGACAAGGCAGGAGCCCAAAAAGTGAGCCATGCCTGAAGTACTTTTCCTGTCAACCAGGAAACCTGCATAGTCAGCATCAGCATATCCTACAAGGTCAAAATTACTACCTTTATGATACTAAAGGCACAGATCAGTGGTGCCCTTCAGATATCTTAAAATTCTTTTTACTGCAGTGAGGTGGGACTCCTTTGGATTGGCTTGAAACCTAGCACATAGTCCCACACTGAACACAATATTAGGTCTACTTGCAGTAAGATAGAGTAGAGACCCGATCATGCCTCTATATGTCTTCTGATCAACAGATGAACCAGGTTCATCCACATCCAATTTTGTAGCTGTGGCTATTGGGGTATCTATCTCCTTTGCATCCTCCATTTTGAATTTCTTGAGGAGTTCTTTCACATACTTCTATTGATGTATCATTGTGCCATGTGGAGTTTGTTTGATTTGCAAGCCTAACAAGAAGGTTAGCTCACCCATCATACTCATTTCAAACTCACTCCCCATTAATGTAGCAAATTCCTTGCTAAGCTTTTCAGTAGTTGCCCCAAATTTGATATGATCAACATATATTTGCACAATCAGAAGATCTTTTCCCTTTTCCTTTAGGAACAAAGTACTATCTATCTTGCCTCGTTTGTACCCATGTTCCAGCAGGAATTTTGGCAATCTCTCGTACCAAGCTCTAGGTGCTTGCTTGAGACCATAGAGAGCCTTGTCAAGTTTAAATACATGATCAGGTGACACTTTGCTTTCAAAACCAGGAGACTGTTTTACACATACATCTTCCTTCAAATAGCCATTAAGAAAGGCACTATTTACATCCACCTGATGAAGAGTGAATTCCATGTGTGCAGCAAATGCTATAAGAAGTCTGATTGCCTCCAATCTTGCCATAGGAGCAAAGGTCTCATCATAGTCAATTCCCTCTTCTTGGCTGTATCCTTGAACAACCAGTCTGGCCTTATTTCTTGTAACAGTTCCATCCTCATCGAGCTTGTTCCTGAAAACCCACTTGGTGCCAATTACCGATCTGTCTAGTGGCCTGGGTACCAAGTGCCATACTTGAATCCTCTCAAATTGATTCAGTTCTTCTTGCATGGTTGTTACCCAATCAGCATCTTGCAGGGCTTCAACAATGTTCTTTGGTTCAATCAAGGATAGAAATGCATCAAACGCACACAGATTTTTCAAGGAGGATCTAGTTTTGATTCCAGACCTCAAGTCTTTTGTGATGTTCTCAAGAGCGTGAGAACTCTGATATCTGTGTGGTTTGAGTACCAGTTGTTGACTTCTGGATTGTTCCATGTTGTCTTGTAGTTGTGGAACAGGATCAGGTCCAGTATTTCCATGCAGAATTCCCCCTGTCGAGTTGCGTGGTGTTGTTGAACCTGGTCCATCACATGTTCCATCTGTCATAGGTGCTTCAATGTGGTCATTTCTCCTCACCAGTCCAAGCTCCTCATCTTCTGGTTCCTCTTACCAACCCTAATAATTTCACCTATCTTTCCGTTTCCAAATGAGACATTTCCTCCTTTGAGACTTTCAAGTGAAAGGAACTGTTCCATGTTCCCAGTCATATGCTTTGAGCAACCACTATCCAAGTACCAAATCTGGCTGCCTCCTCTCACCTGAACCTGCAAAAGGAAATCAGGGGTTAGTTTTAAGAACCCAAACTAGTTTGGGTCCTTTTCTATGAGAATATGGATGAATCAGATTTTTTCTGGCCCAGTTTGGTAGCCAGTTTTTCTTTTTAATGAATCTCTCATTTTTCTGACTGGCCTACTCTTTTACATCACACTCATATTTCCTGAATTGTCTCCCTTTCTTTCTTTGTGAAGTTTTCATACTGAGAGTATAGTAGTGTACCTCTAGACCTATTCACCTGAGTTGTTCCTTCATGGGCTACTTGTAGAGTATCCCAGATTTCCTTGGTAGTGGTACAACTTTGGATTCTACTGTATTCATCTGGTCCTAATCCACACACAAGCCACTTCTTTGCTTTGGCATTCTTCTCCTATTTCTTCAGATCTTCAGCCGTGCAGTCAGCCCTAGTCTTAGGTACATCTACTCCTTCAGCAGTTTTCTTCATTGTTGCAAGTGCTCCATCAATGACTATTATCTAGAGTTCATAGTCCTCTCCAATAAGGTGGTCCTTCATTCTATTCTTCCACCAAGAATAGTACTGGCCATTGAAGAGTGGTGGCCTTGCAGTTGATTGACCTTCCCAGTTCCCAGGTGGTGCACTCAAGAACTCATCTTGATTGTTTCCAAGGTGTTTGCCTTTTCAAGGATAACCTGCTCTGATACCAATTGATGTTTTAGACTTCAATACTACACAATATTATAAGTTAATTGTGCAGTACCCAATTTTCGAGTGCTGTCATATAAGAAGAACCTGGTTCTTCTTGGTGTTCTACTTACTACTATTTGCGGAATAATAAAGCAGTAAAGTAAAGACACAGATATTTTATGTGGAAAACACCTGGCTCAAAAGGTGAAAAAATCACGACCTACTCCTCAGCATGATTTGCTCAAACACTTCACTAAAAACTCTGAGCCAAACGGACTTACCAAATAAACTCTTTTGTAATTCTAGGATTAACTCTAACCCTATTTGTATCAACTACCCTCTAGCTAATTTCTACAGACTTCAAGCTAACTCTAACCTGAACAGTGTGTACCTATTACAATTTGCTTCTAAGAAAGCTGAAAAGATACAATGTTAAAACTCCTACTACAACCAACTAGACTCAATGATAAACAATAGAACTATTTCTTTTAGTTGAACTGTAGCCTTTGCACAATACTTCTTCTTGCAAATATCTGGGAACTTTGCTTTCAGAACTTGATTCAATTTAGTCTTTGTGCGTCTTTGTGTCGTTAATTTCAGCAGTAATACTTTGAGTATTTATAGAGTCAGTTGTTGAGCTTGTCTTCCAATTCCAGTTCAACTCTACTTGGGTAAACCAATTCGAACCAAACTCAACTTCCTTCCTTTATTTCTGTCCTAGTTGAATTCAACTTCTGTCATCTTCATCAGTTTGCAATCTTTTCGTATTAGGATACATCCTCTTAGTTCTTTGATACTCAGCAATCACTGATATCTCCTATGCTTGTATGATTCTTGTGCCAACTGCTCCGTTCAGGTGTGTATGCTTTGATGGACCTGGTTCAACTTGTCAATACTTGTCAATATTCAAAACCCATTCAGCGACATGGGCCAACAATGATGTAACAGTAAATGGTAACAGAGACTGAGATATTATATTAAAATAAATTTATAGGACTGAGTACATAATTGCAGCTTAAGGAAATAACTCAACAACAGAAACAACCTCAGTGGGTCGCAACAGAATAAGCACGTAACCTAAACATGATTTCTAACATGAATCACAACTCAATTATTGTAACACGTAGGAATTACACAGATAAAAAAGACTAGATAACTACATAGTACCACAAAATCAACCGAGTCATACATACCACGATGCACGCCCACATGCTCGTTGCCTAGCATGTGCGTCACCCCAACACCAACTATATAACATGTATTCCAGGGATTCATTTTCTCATTACCAAGTTTAGAAGTGTTACTTACCTCAACGTGTGCAACTCAATGTTCCAAAAAACCTTGCCTTGCGAATCGGCCTTCGAATGACTCGAATCTAGTCACAAACAACTTATTGTAGTCAATACAAGCTATAGGAACCGATTCCATACAATAAAGCTACCAAAATCATTCAATTCTAACCACAAATTGACCCTCAAACCCCCAGATCTTACTCTCCAATACCTAGTCCAAAATCCCCCAAATTTTACCTCAAAAGTAGATAATCTAGGTGGGAAATCAATGGGTATTCAATAATAATGGACAAAAGTGATCAAAAGTTTCTTACCTCTTGATTTGTAGTGAAACCAAATCCCTCACAAAAATCGCCCCTATCCGAGCTCCACAAGTCAAAATATGAAATAATACTCTAACTCACGATTAGGTTTTTAATCTGCCTAAGTGCTCCTCCTTTGCGAATACGGAAAATGCCTCGCGTTCGCGAATCACAAAAATCCTCAGCTGCCAATTCCTCCTTTGAAAACGCGACATCTCTGTCGTGAACGTGATGACCTTTGATCCAATGCCTACGCAAACGCGACCCCTCCCCGCGAACGTGAAGGCTTACATGGCTGGTGCCTAAACTGGCCTCATCCTTCTACGCGAACGCGAGTCCCCTCTCATGATCGCGATGCAAAGACCCACTAGACATTCGCGTAATGCTTTCAACTTCTCGCCAACGCGATGCACAAACTTCACCAGTCACCCAAAGGACACTTTGCGATCACAAAACCTCCCTCACAAACGCGTATACGAAAATTGGATACAACCATTTCAGTAGTCCAACAAGTCCAAAAATGAGTCGAACATGATCAGAATCAGACCCAAGGCCCCCGGGACCCCATCCAAAAAAACCAATAGGTCCTAAAACACGACATGAACTCAGTTAGAAACCTCAAATCACATCAAACAACATCAAAATTACGAATCGCACCCCAATTCAAGCCTAATGATCTATTGAACTTCCAACTTTTAAAACCAATGCCGAAACACACCAAACCAACTCTGAGTGACTTCAAATTTTTCACACAAATCATAAATGACACAACAGACCTATTCCAACTCCCGAAACCAAAATCCATTCCCAGTATCAACAAAGTCAACTCTTGGTCAAGCTTTTCAACTTTCCAACTTTCGCCAATTCAAGCAAAAATGACATACGGACCTCTAAATAAATATCCGGACATACTCGTAAGTCCAAGATCACCATACGAATCTGTAAGAACTATCAAAACTCCATTCCTTAGTCGTTTACACATATGTCAACATCCTGTCAACTCTTCCAACTTATGCTTCGATCCTTGGGACTAAGTGTTCCAATTCATTCCAAAATATCCCTAGAACCAAAGCAACCACTCCAGCAAGTCACATAACCATTAATGAACATAGAATAAGCAATAAATGGGGAAGGGGGCTACAATACTCAAAATGACCAACCGGGCCATTATATTCTCCCCCTCTTAGACAAACGTTCGTCCTCGAACGAGTCTAGAATCATACCTAGAGTCTCAAATAGGTGTGGATAGCTACTTCGCATCTCCAACTCGGTCTCCCAAGTAGCTTCCTCTGCTGGTTGACCTCTCCACTGAATTTTCACTGAAGTTATATTCTTTGATCTCAACTTTCGAACTTGCCGATTAAATATGGCAACCGGCTCAAAATCATAAGTCAAATATCCATCTAACTGAATCGTGCTGAAGTCCAAAACATAAGACGGATCACCATATTACTTCTAGAGCATGGAAACATGAAGTAGTGGATGAACACTCGATAGACTAGGTGGAAATGCAAGCTTGTAGGCCACCTCCCCAATCCTCTCAAGCATGTCAAAAAGGTTAGTATACCCATAACTCTACTTGTCCTTCTTCTCGAACCTCATCACACCCTTCATGAGGGATACCCTGAGCAATACCTTCTCTCCCACCATATATGCAACATCATGAACCTTCCGATCGGCGTAACTCTTCTGTCTAGACTATTTTGTGTGAAGCCCATCCTGAATCAACTTGACCTTTTCCAAGGAATCCTGAACCAGATCCGTGTCCAACAACCTAGCCTCCCCTGGATCAAACCACCCAATTGGAGATCAATACTGCCTCCCATATAAGGCCTCATAAGGAGCCATCTAAATAGTCGATTGGTAGCTGTTATTGTAGGCAAACTCAGCAAGCAGTAGAAACGGATCCTATGAACCCCGAAATCCATTACATAAGCACGTAGCATATCCTCCAATATCTGAATGGTGCGCTCAGACTGTCCTTCCATTTAGGCGTGGAATTATGTATTCAACTCAACCCATACGCCCAACTCTCGCTGCACAGCTCTCCAAAACTACAATGTGAACTTCGTGCCCTGATCAGAAATAATGGACACCAGCACACTGTGAAGATGAACAATCTCGCAGATATAGATCTTAGCCATCTGCTCCCAAAAATAGGTAGTCACGATCGAAATGAAATGTGGGACTTAGTAAACCAATTCACAATCACCCAAATAGCATTAAATTTCATCAAGTTCCATGGGAGTCCAACAACAAAGTCCATGGTGATACGCTCCCATTTCCACTCAGGAATCTCAAGCCTCTGAAGCAAAATGTCCGGCCTTTGATGCTCGTACTTCACCTGCTGACATTTCAAGCACGGAGACACATACCCCACTATATATTTCTTCATTTTTCTCAACCAATAGTGTTGCCTTAAGTTCTGATACATCTTTGCGGCACTCAGATGAATGGAATACCACAAATTGTGGGCCTCTTCAAGAATAACCTCACGTAACACATCCACATTGGGCACACAAATCCGACCCTGCATCCACAACACCATATCATCTATAATGGAAACATCCTTGGTATCACCGTGCTGTAACGTGTCCTTAAGTACACGCAAATCGGGGTCATCATACTGACGCTCTTTGATGCGCTCATATAAAGAAGACCGAGAAACCACGAGAGCTAGAACTCGATTAGGTTCCGAAACATCTAACCTCACTAACTGATTGGCCAAGGCCGGACCATCTAATTAAAGCAGTCTCTCACTAACGGGAATTTATGCAAGGTTACCCATACTTACCACCTTTCTACTCAAGGCATCGATTATCACATTGGCCTTCCCGAGATGATACAAAATGGTAATATCATAGCCTTTTAACAACTCCAACCATCTCCGCTGCCTCAAATTTAGATCCTTTTGCTTGGACAAGTGCTGGAGACTCCGATGATCTGTAAAAACCTCATAATACATGCCGTAGAGGTAATGCCTCCAAAATCTTCAATGCATGCGCAATGGCTGCCAATTCTATATCATGAACCAGGTAAATCTTCTCATGGGGCTTCAACTGGCATGAAGCATAAGAAATCACCCTACCTTCCTGCATCAATACACACCCAATACCAAGGAAAGAATCATCACAATACACTATATATGAATCTGACGCTGAAGGCAAAACTAGAATTGGAGTTGTGCTCAAGGCATTCTTGAGCTACAGAAAGCTATCCTCACACTCATCAGACCACCTGAAGGGGGCACCCTTCTGGGTCAATCTAGTCAAACGTGCAACAATGGATGAGAAACCCTCCATAAAATGGCGATAATATCCAGCCAAACCAAGAAAACTACGAATCTCAGTAGCTGAAGACGGCATGGTCTTCTTTGGATCTACCTTGATACCCTCACTTAACACTACGTGCCCCAAGAATGCCACGGAATCAAGTCAGAACTCACACTTGGAGAATTTTGAATAAAGCTTCTTCTCCCTTATCGTCTGTAGTACGATCCTCAGATGTTGGGCATGCTCCTCATAGATACGTGAGTACACCAGTATATCATCAATGAATACTATGACAAAAGAATTAAGATATGGTTGGAATACACTATTCATCAGATGCATAAATGCTGCTGGGGCATTGGTCAACCCAACACCAAAAGGAACTCGTAGTGGCCGTAGTGGGTTCTGAGTTCCATCTTCAGGATATCAAAATCCTGAATGTTCAACTGATGACGCCCAGAAATCAAATCAATCTTAGAGAACACTCTTGCCTCCTAAATTTGGTCAAATAAGTCGTCAATGCATGGCAGTGGGTACTTGTTTATTATTGTAAGTTTCTTACTTCCTATAATCAATGCACATCTGCATAGTACCGTCCTTTTTCTTCACAATTAGAACCGGTGCATCCCAAAGCGACACACTAGGCCTAATGAACGCCTTATCAAGAAGCTATTGAAGTTGGTCTTTCAATTCCTTCAACTTTGCTCGTGCCATACGATGCTGAGGAATAGAAATGGGTTGAGTGCTTGACACCATGTCAATACCAATATCAATATCCCTGCCTGTCTACAGAAAACACATCCCGAAAGTCTCTCACTATCGGAACAGACTCAATAGTAGGAGTATTACTACCAACATCCCTTACAGAGGCCTAATACGCCAAACATCCCTTCCCAACCATCTGTTGGGCCTTCAAATGTGAAATCACTCTACTGGGAACATAGTCCAGAGAACCTCTATACTCAATCCTAGGCAATCCCGGTATCGCCAGTGTCATGGTCTTAGCGTGACAATCTAGAATAGCATGACATAGTGACAACCAATCCATGCCTAGAATCACGTCAATATTAACCATACTAAGCAGTGAAAAATCAACTCTTGTCTCCAATCCCCCAATAGTCACCACACACGACTGATACACACGATCCACAATAACAGAATCACCAACCAGCGTAGATATATGAACATTGTAAATAAGGAATTACGGGGCATATCAAATAACAAGCAAACTATGATGATACATATGAATAAGTGGAACCAAGGTCAAATAATATGGAATCGTCCATATGGCATACTGAAACAATACTTGTGATCATTGCGTATGAAGCAACGACCTCTGGTCTGGCGGTAGAATCATAACATCGAGCCTGACCACCACCTGATCGACCTCCCCCTCTCGGGCAACCTCGAGCTGACTGAGTCCCACCCTGAGCTAACTGAGTGGGAGATAAAGTAACTCGTGCAGAATTCATAGCCTGACAAATACAATAAGATAAGGACAACACCTCCTCACATGTCCCAGTTCTCCAAATTAGAAATAACTTCAATCCGACAATGGTGGCATGGACTAAATCCGACCCCGAGAACCAGAATAACTACTAGAAGAACCTGGTATAGAGGAACCCTGAATTGATGGAGCACATGATGAACTCTAAGCTGGAAAGGTTCTGGAAGATGACTGACCAGTACGAGCACTGTATGAACCATGGCTAGCTAATCTGATTCACCAAGATGAACCAGACGATCCATCCGAGCGGGCCTATAAGGACGACCCATGCTATGGTGGAACCGTCCTCCAGATGAGGCACTGCTGAAACCACCTGAACCACGAGGCCTTTTGGCCTCCCTCTCCTCACGCTCCTAATTGCATACCTGCTCTAGGCGTCTAGAAATATCAACCACCTCGTCAAAACTCGCACATGATTCAATCCAACCATACCTTGTGACGAGCCAGCTCTGAAAACCTCATCTCATACTGGGTCGCTGACATACCCTCCTGGAGTAGCTGCTCAAACTACCAAAGAAACTCTTCTCTATGAGTCTGTGGAACAAACTTCTCTAAGAAGAGAACTTAGAACTCATGCCACATAAGTGGTGTAGTATCGACTGACCTACTCAACTCATAGGCTTCCCACCATTTGTAGGTTGCCCCTAACAGCTGAAAAGTAGTAAAAAAGAGTTCATTGGTCACCAAGATACTTGTCGTGTGAAGGATCCGCTGACACCTATCTATGAAATCCCGAGCATCATCTGACTTTGCCCCACTGAAATATGGAGGCCTGAACCTCCCAAATTGCTCTAGCCTCTTCTACTCCTCGTCACTCATAGGTGGACCAACCTGGGCTTTAGCAGCTGCAACTGGCTGGGCTGGTAGTATCCCCGGTGTCTGGAGTCCCTAAGCTACCTACTATGGAGTACGAGTGGCAGGAGTTTGAGCACCTCTCCAAGCCTGAGAAGTGGTTGGTTCAGCCAGAACCGAAATTGCCTGAGCAAGGCTCGTGCATACAGTCAATATCTGGGCCAAAGCCTCCTAAAGTCCTGGAATCACAATGGGCACAACTGGTGCCTCAGTTGGTCCCACTGGCTCAACAACATCCGGTATCTACTCCTTAACTTGAGCAACTGGTGGCTCCACATGTACTGTTCTAGCTGCACTACAAGCCGCATATCTTCCTCTACTGTAACCCTGACCTCTACCGACCCTAGATGGTGGTACTTGTGGTCGTCCGCCTGATCTAGTCACACGTGTCCTCACCATCTGTGAGAGAATAGAATAGAATAATAGAAATTTAGTTTTTGGAATCAACAAATACTCACGACAAGAATACAAGAGAGTGAAGTTTCCTAATGGTTTGGTAGCCTCTCGAAGATAAGTACAGACGTCTCCATACCGATCCGCAAGACTCTACTAAAACTGCTCATCACCCGTGAGACCTAAGTAACCTAGGGCTCTGATAAAAACTTGTCACAACCCAAGATCCCGACTCGTCGTAACGACGCCTAACACATTACTAGGCAATCCAACAATCACATAACGACTACACATTTGAATTAAAACATAATTTAATAGGCTCAACAGTGAAAAGTCTCATAAATAACTGATAAAAACAACTGTAACTCAACTACAACCAACCCAAAATCTTGGTGTCACCGAGTACATGAGCTACTAACTGTCAACATAGTTTGAAACTCTAGTACAACTGTTTGAGAAAATAGAGCAGTACTAAATAAAATGAAAAAAAGAGAGTCACGGTCTGTGGGCGTCATAGCAACTACCTCTAAGTCTTCGAGCAGGTACTAGCACCAGATCTAGCAATCACCGCGTTCAGATGTACCTGGATTCGGACACGAAGTGCATAGTGTAGTATTAGTATAACCGACCCAATATACTAAGTAACAGAACTATCCTTGGTCTAAAAGCAGTGACGAGCTCAGAAGGACACAGAAATAGCCAAAATAATTACAACATATATAACATAGAAAATGACAGTAATAACTCAGAGAAAACTTCCATGTTCAGCTCGTTCATAGTACAGAAATTTAGGCATGCTTTAAAAATCAACAATTTAAGCCGAACACAGATAAAATAAACCAAGTTTATCTAGCATGAGGAACGTTACGTCTCTATGCCTACATGTCAAATATGCATGTCAAATGTAATGTATCACAATGATAATCTCAGGCACTCACACTCTCAGGGTGCTTAATCTGTCTATCTCATATTCCCACTCCACACACACAAAATCACTCAGCACTATACAGGTGCCTGGCATCAATGCCCCTCACCAAAGCACGTGTATATAAATAACTTTGCCTGCGCTCACTGTTGTGTGCAGCCGATCCACAATATCACTCACAATCCGGCTTTCAGGCCCCAACTCAGTCATCAATCTCTCTAGTCTCACAGGCTCACAAATTTTATACCTCTTAGCCCAAACAATGATAATATGATGTAACAGACTGAGTTATGATATGAAAATGAATAAATATGATTGAGTATGTCACGACCCAAAATATACTAAAGGTCGTGATGGTGCCTAACACCACAGTCACATAAGCCAACGATGATTGATCAACTTAATTACTCATTTTAGTAGTTTGAAATCATAATTTTCATTAATTAAAAAGTATGAAATAGAATTTTCAGGGTAAATGATCATATTCCCATGAACTGCAATAATGTAGGACCCGTATGAACCCCCCGAACTCGATGTAACAAGTGCATGAGAATCAACTAGGAAATATAATAAAATACAACATCTGTCCAGTATACAAATTAGACAGGAGAGTATAAATAACTCTGATGGAGACTCTGCAGGCTGCGGATCATAACATGAAATGTAATACCGCGCCTCTGCGCCCAAAAGACAACCAGACATATATTTACCTGCACAAAAAGTGCAGCAAGTGTAGCATGAGTACGTAAATCAACGTGTGCCCAGTAAGTACCTACCCTAATCCCAGAGAAGTAGTGACGAGGGGTCGACATCGACACTTACTAGTGGTCAGATAAGACAGATACAATAGAAGTAAACAAATGTGAGTCAGAGTAATAAAAGAAGTAATAAGTATAAACACGTGGTACAATTCTCCTCTCAGTAATAACTCAAAATCTCAGCTAGTAGTTACCTCCTAAATCAGAGCACAGATAATGAACCTCGCTAGATAGGTCGTCACAGTTCAAATCTGGGAAACTCGCAGATATACTGGCTTCTTGTAAATTATTATGCACAATTTTATAAGAGTATTTCATAGGAAATGCCGATCGCCCGTTCCCATCATAATCTATGCACTGCCGAGGTTCGAACAACGCGAACCATACATACATTGATTATATTGCTGAGGCGAACGGCCCACTCCCATGAAAGTGTGATACATAATCCTCCTGAGGCGTGTCACACCTCCTTTTTCACCCCGGGTAAGGGTGATAGGGAGTTTTTCCACTTTAAGTGACCTTATTCAGTTTTGGGATTTATTTTAGTTTCAGAGTCGCCACCCGAATTTTTACGGTGTTCCGGGACACCATTTATTTATTGAAATCCCAAACCGAGGAAATTTTGACTCTGTTTAAAATGTCTGCGACCAGAAGTCCGAGTAAGGAATTCTGTTAACCTGGGAGAATGTGTTAGGCACTCCCGAATTCCGTAGTTCTAAGCACGGTCGCTTAACTATTAATATTTGGCCTAAATTATCTGATTATTTATATATTTTAGCCTATTGTGCATTTTTAGCCTTCTTAACTTTTTAGCCGCTTTTTAATATTTATGGAATTATTTTAATACATGTCACGATGACATGCACTTGTTATTTTTAGACACATTGCAAACTGCGCCACATGAAATGTACCCGCGATTTACAACATGTTTATTTTAATTAATGTTTTGAAGTTATAAGGTCGAGTCACGTCAGTCCATTTACTAGTTGTCAGTCACGAGAATTTGGTGCACAAAGTGATTTATTCCAGATATTGATTTATCATCTTCACAAATAAGCTAGTTTTATGGCTTAAACTAAATCCAATTTGAAACTTGGTGTCTTCTGCATAGGCATATGACTTTAAAACAAATAGGAAATGCCAACAGCAACTCAACAATGACAAACTAGAACATAGCAAGCAGAACCAACGACAATTTACTCTTCGAGATTAATTTTAACATCAGATCAAACTACAACCCCCTAAAAACATGTTTATAAATGAGAGCATCAACCAAGCTTATTGACAACAAATCAATGATCAATATTAAACACCATCGATCAAAATTAGGACATTTTCAATGACGCATCAGTTGGAATTCAAGCAAAGGAACTAATCGAACATACTGCATATTCATATGAGACTCGACCCAATCCGATACTAATCCAATGATCAAAAAAACAAATCATATATCAATTCGAGATGTCTAAACAAGACAGATTTGAAACCTCAAACATTTAGATATGCAAGCAAAACAGAATATCGGCAGCGGGAAAAGAAAATCTAAACAAAAATTAAGCAAAATGGAAAAAAAGAAAAAAAAGAAATGAACCTGAATCAGTGAACGCCTTTCATTAATTTTTCTTGAACGTTTAAATATAAGTGATATCCGGCAACAAAAATTGAAGTAAAAAGGAACCAATTCAAACAGAGCCACGAACATAAACCTCAAACGGGCGACTTCTCAATCAAAACTCCAGTTTCGGCTGAAACACGAGATTACCAAAAGTGAAACTAAGATTTTTCTCTGCTTTTCGTTACTAATTGTATGTGTGCGGTCGATTTTCGGCGGTTTGTGTGACTGTTCAAGGAGTCTGGCCTGCGGCTGGGTGTGGTTCTAGTTGAGAGGGGTTGTTGAGTGGCGGCATGGGGGTATGGAGATGATCTGTGATGACAAGGGTGGCTGGGAGATGGGCGACGACTACTGGTCTTAGTGGTGTGTTATGTCGATGAAGGATGTATTTTTGTGTGTAAGGTTGTTCCTCCCTTTGTTGATGGTTGTCTTTAGAAAAGAAGGGGAGTGGTCAGCGGCTACTAGCTTGTTTCTGGGCGGTAGAGGCGTGAGGAGAGGAGATGACAGGGGGAGGGGGGATCTTCTGATTTTTTTAGTTTTTTTAGGAGAGGGGTTCTAAATAGAGGGGTTTTGGGCTGATTAGGGAATGAGCTAGGGAAATTTTGGGCTATTTTGGATTAGGAGGAAATTGGGCCATGAAAATTGGCCCATTCCGAATTTAGTCTTAACAACCTTCTCTTCTTTTTATGCTTTTGCAGAATTAGCCACTTTAGACTCAAATTTAATTTAAATTTATTTCTTCGCTAGCCTATGTATTTATTTTATCTAATGGTGAACCAGTGAAACTAATTAATTAATTAACCTATGAATGCAATTTTAATTTTTTAAAAGATGCATTTAATAATGTAACTAAATCCTATAAATGCAGTTTAAACCTAAAATGGTACGAAATAAAAAATGTGACAACTTTTTTATGATTTTTCTGTAATTTTGAAGTATTAAACATGCATGACATGCAACTAAATAAAGAAAAGTTCCTAAAATTCATTAAAAATTATTTTTGATTATTTTTAGGAGTAATTTCCATGCGGGGCTAAAATTGGGTGTTCACAGCTGCCCCTCTTTGGTCGAAAACATGAAGAATTTTTGGGCAAAGATAAAGTGAGCAACCACGAGCAATTTTTGCTCGTTTGGTACTCCATTTGGAAGCATTTTGAAAAAGTTTGACCGAACCTTGCTTCAGAGGTTGCCTACATCCTTGGCTATAAAGGAATCACGTCAGTATAGTTCTGGAAGTTTTGGTAGCTAGGACTACCGGGAAGCTGTGATTTCACTGTTGTTGTTGTTGCTGCTGCTTACTGCTTGCTGAGCTCCTTATTACACCAAAATCAAAAATGAAAAAGACTAAACTAGCCTATCTGCTACGAGTTACAAAATTCCTATCTACAAGTCTTCTGAAGCTTGATCTTGAATCTTGGTTGGTTCTTCATGCAGACTCTAATCTGAATTTTGATGCTTGTTAGTTGTATGTGCTAGTTCTTTTTTTTTTTTTAATTTTTTTGGATCCAGAAGGGGCATGCACAGCTTGTAACTTCAATCTGTCTTGAGCAGTAAACATCATTTTTGCTTATGCACTTTGGGTTTGGTCTTCTCTTTTTCTTCTTTTCTTTTATTCTAGATCGAAACTTCTTCTTTTGATCGTCTCGAATTCATTGTCCTAAATTGCAATCTGCGCAAAATCAAGAACAAACGAACGAAATTTTCTGCCCCAGTTTTCACTAGAAAAATTTTGTGAGTTATTGTAATAAAATCTATGCTACTTTATTATTGAAAGCAATGAAAGGCCGGGAATGGTGCATCCGGAGTTATTGTAGACTAGCGAGTGGATACCCTATGCCTAAAGAGTAGAATCAACTAGGTATTGGAGACCCTATGTTGGAAAAGATCGACAGGTTATGGTGCCGTCAAGAAAAGATCACCAAGTTATGCTGGTGTCTGGGGGAGGATCAACGGTTTATGCTGTTGTCAGAAAAGATCACCAGGTTATGCCGGTGTTTGGAAAGGTCAACAGGTTATGCTGTTGCCTGGGGGAAATAGATCACTGGGTTATGCCAGTGTCAGGAGATGATCAATAGGTTATGTTGTTGTCAGAAAGATCACCAGGTTATGCCGGTGTTTGGAAAGGTCAACAGGTTATGCTGTTGCCTGGGGGAAATAGATCACTGGGTTATGCCAGTGTCAGGAGATGATCAATAGGTTATGTTGTTGTCAGAAAGATCACCAGGTTATGCCGGTGTCCGTTAGGGAGTGGGACACTATGTTGGAAGGAAGACTACGGAGTGGAGACCCTATGTCTAAAGTAAAATCAACAAGGGATTGGAGACCCTATGTTGGAATAGCGACTAGGGAGTGGAGACCCTATGTCTAAAAATAAAATTAACTAGAGATTGGAGACCCTATGTTGGAAAGAAGACTAGGGATTGGATACCCTATGTCCAAAATAAAATCAACTAGGGATTGGAGACCCTATGTTGGAAAGAAGACTAGGGAGTGGAGACCTTATGTCTAAAAATAAAATCAACTAGGGATTGGAGACTCTATGTTGGAAAGAAGACGAAGGAGTGGAGACCCTATGTCTAAAAATAAAATCAACTAGGGATTGGAGACCCTATGTTAGAAAGAAGACTAGGGAGTGGAGACCCTATGTCCAAAAATAAAATCAACTAAGGATTGGAGACCCTATGTTAGAAAGAAGACTAGGGAGTGGAGACCCTATGTCTAAAATAAAATCAACTAGGGATTGGAGACCCTATGTTAGAAAGAAGACTAGGGAGTGGAGACCCTATGTCTAAAATAAAATCAACTAGGGATTGGAGACCCTATGTTGGAAAATGAGATTATTGAATTGCGTACCTATGCTAAAATGAATCAAGAAGGATTTTTTTTTCTGAATTTTTTTTTGTTATCTTAGGAGAAAGATTCATCAGAGTAAGACGTTTATCCTAGGAGAAAGATTCATCATACTAGGTTTTCTTTATCTTAGGAGAAAGATTCATTAGACTAAGACATTTATCCTAGGAGAAAGATTCATCGGACTAGGGTTTTTTATTATCTTAGGAGAAAGATTCATCAGACTAAGATTTTTATCCTAGGAGAAAGTTCATCAGACTAGGTTTTCTATCTTAGGAGAAAGATTCATCAGACTATGATTTTGATCCTATGAGAAAGTTCATCAGACTAGGTCTTTTTTTTTGTTATCTTAGGAGAAAGATTCATCAGACTAAGATTTTTATCCTAGGAGAAAGATTTATCGACTAGGTTTCTTTTTGTTATCTTAGGAGAAAGATTCATCAGACTAAGATTTTTATCCTAGGAGAAAGATTCATCGGACTAGGTTTTCTTTATCTTAGGAGAAATATTCATCAGACTAAGACATTTATCCTAAGAGAAAGATTCATCAGACTAGGGTTTTTTTTTATTATCTTAGGAGAAAGATTCATCAGACTAAGTCTTCTATCTTAGGAGAAAGATTCATCGGACTAAGATTTCGATCCTAGGAGAAAATTCATCAGATTAGGATTTTGATCCTTGGAGAAAGTTCACCAGGCTAGGTTTCCTATCTTAGGAGAAAAATTCATCAGACTAAGATTTTTATTGGGAGAAGAATCCATCAAACTAGGACTTTTTATCCTAGGAGGAAAACTGTGAAGAGCAAAGGCAACATTTTATGCACATAGATAAAGACAAAGATTTGAGTAACTCCCCTTTGTCGGTTCTTCTCTTCTTCATCTTTTTTCTTTTTCTTTCTTTTCTTCTCTTTTTTTTTGAACCAACTTCCTTGCACTGCTTTGTTCCTGTTTCAAACAAAGAAAATTTTGTCAGTTTTAAAAGTGGTGGTCGGTTTGTGGCCTTGAGTCCTGAGTAGCTTGGCTTTTGCTCAATCAACTTGAGTCGGTTTTCAAGAGACTTTTTTTTTGCTCTGCATCAACCCTGATTGTTTCACACCCAGTACCATTTGTATTTGTGGCTCAGTCAGCCTTATCCCAACAGGAGATCTTTGCTTATGCAACCTTTTCTGATATCTTGAGTGGCTTCTTGCCTTTTGGACCAATTTTACTGTCAGAGGGAATCACCAGTTATCTTTTTTTTGCGCCAAGTAGGCTGACAAGGGTATTTTGGGGGGAAGCCTCTCCATGAATCCTCAATGCATATTGAGTGTAACAGCTGAATGTGCTGGCCAAATTTACTTTGTGCAACTAAAAAGCTGGTAGCAGATTTTGAAATCTTTTCTTGCTTGTTTTGACAAGGACTGGCTCAGAGTGAAGGACACAATGATGCAAAGAAACAAGTATTAACAAGAAATGCCCATGTCGGAAGGACAGAGTGAAGAGTTTTTTTTATTTTTTTTTGTTTTGCGGTAACTAGCCTTGTTGATCATGACATGCATTTTGGACTCAACGGCCTGATCTATCAAAGTGATCTAATCTTTCCTATTACCATTCCTATGAACTTTGAAGTCGGTCTTGTTTGTGCCAATTCTTTGCATCAGCTTCACGACTCACCTTCGATTAGTGGTGCCCCGAGGGGTTTTCACCAACAAGTCTCTCTCATTTATTTTTTTCTACTTACCATCACCTTACAGTGCCCCTGAGGGTTTTCACTAGTAAGACTCTCTCACTTTTTCTTTTTCTTTTGTGAGCAACTTGACAATGTTCTATATCATATGACAACCGTTGCTCATTGCATACTTCTCTTGGCATCCTTAAAGGCTTTTCGGGAGGTCTTTATTTGGAAGGTTTTTGGATAAGGTAGGAAAGAAGGGTCGGCATGAAGGATCAAAGTAGACTCAAAATGAGGGGTTGTAGACTTACAACTCTTGGAATCGACTCTTTCAAAAGGGAAGTAAAATTTCTCCCTTAGTTTTAGCTACTGGGGATTTTTCTAGATTTTTTTTTTCTTTTGAATCTTATTTGGTTGGACCGAACCGTGTAAGGCTGCCTACGTATCCTATTTTTTTAAGGAATCAGGTCTAACGTAGTTCAAACATCTGACCTAACTATTTTTTTCATCTTTCTATCTTTTTCTTTTTTTCATGTTTTTTTTTCTTTTTTTTTTTCGAAACAGGTTGCCCCACCTTTTATTTTTTTGGGGGGCATGGAACTTTGACTAACTTTTTTTTCTCTTTTTTTTTTCATTTGAACTTTTGACTTTTCACTCTAAATTTGATTCCAAATGAGGGTGGTCAAAGAAAAATGACACCAGCTCAAAAGGGGTAGAGAAGAGTATAAAGTTTTTAGATAGAAGAAAAAGGGCCTCCCATCCTCGAGAACGCCAAAACATATTATATTTTTTGCGATCATAGCGTTGATGAAAATGTCTATCTTCTTGGTGCGTCGTGGTCGAAAGGCACTTTCCATCCATTCAACCAAGATTTCGACCGAGCTTCAATTGATTAAACATCCTCAAGCCCGATCTTCACAATGATTTGAAGGTGAATTTTACTCGAACTTAATTCCAAAGTATCTCAAATCTTTATTCATCCTCAAAAGTCTCTTTCTCACTTATCTCATTCAAGACTAAATCAGTTTTTAAAGATCTGGCCAAAATTTCCGCATGCATGTCATATCACTAAAACTAGCGAGAAAGGAACTAGGCCTGGAATGACACAAAAGGAAAAATTGTATTTCATTGAGTAAACAACAAGACAAACAATCTAAAATCCGAGTTACAACCCTAAAATAACCCGGGTAATGAAAATAGCAACAAAACAGACAGACAAGACTGGCACAAACAGAACAGAGGGATAGAAGGTTTTGACTCAATAAAACAAATAAAATCTAGATCACAACCCTGAAATAACCCAGATAATAGAAAAAAACATCAAAACAAGCTACAAAGATTCCTTCCTAGTGAGGAGGGAATGACTTTTAAATTGCTAAGCTTGACATTTAGCCACAAATTCGCTCATTAGAATCAGCAGAGCATTCTCCAATTTCAAAATCATCAACTTCAGTTAGCAAGTTCCCGAGAGGATTCTCATACTCCCTGTCACCACGCATCATCCCCACAAAGTGTGCATCATCATGTGCAGGTAAATGATTCTGCGTGATATTCTGGGTGTCACTGTCTGTGATCACAATCAGATTTTCCTGAATCATCCTTTCTATTTCTCTTTTCAAATCCCAACATCTTTCAACATCGTGCCCCTGGGCGTTGGAATGGTATTCACACCTTTTAGAAGGGTCAAAGCTTCTTGCACGTGGGTCCACATGATTTGGAGGAATAGGTGCAATCATGTCATAATGCTTTAATTTCTCAAACAAGCTTGCATATGACTCTCCTATTGGTGTAAAATTATCTTTCAACCTTTGTTCTCATTTATACCCCTTGCCTGGATGTGGGTTATAGGGCACTTGGAAATACTGTGGAGGCTGGTGGAGATTTTGCGATGCTCGCCTTCTGGGGTGTCTTGGTGGATGGACAACATACTCAGGTGGAGCAAAAGAGTATTATGGATTCTGAGGTGGATAGTAGTGCTCATAGGAATCATCGGAAAATAGACGAGGCTGGTCATACCTTCGAGATGTTCTCCTAGGACCTTTTCTCAACCCTGATGCCATCATGATTTCTTCATCTTTCTCATTCATGTCGCTAAGATTATCATATTCAATCTGGACAGCCTGAGTTGCGGCTTTGAGAGCTGCTTGACTTAAAATTCTGCCTGTCTTAAGGATATTCTCTACCATTTCTCCCATTTTGATCGCTTCCGAGAAGGATNAAACCAAGTGGCAAACGAACATTGGGGAACATACATAGATCCCTGAAGATAATACTCTTCTGACCAGCCAGCCCTTGCATGTTTTTCAACTATTGTTCTAAGCTTTTCACTCTTTGGTTCATTTCTTCCTATGCCATCTTTTGGGCAGGCTTCTCAATATTTGCAGGAAGATAAAATAGGTACGAATGGTACTCAGGAGAGTGATATTGTTCTTGATGGTTAGAAAATTGTGACTCATGAGTTTTCCTATGTACCACTGTTGGTTGTGGGACAGTGAAAACAGGCGTAACAACAACGGTTGTCTGATTGGTTGCCAATGGCACACTTTGCGAGCAAGCAACAGAAGTTCCAGCTGTAGTCGTGCAGTTGGGATAAGGACTGAACCCAGGTGGATAGGATTCATCAGGCAATGAGATCGGAATGGTAGTTGTCGAGATGAGTGTGAATTCTGGGAAACCCAGAATAGAGAAGGGCGGTCCTTGGCCATTGGCCCATGCTTGACACATTTCAGTCATTTTCTGTTTCAGTACTCTATTTTCCTCAACCACAGTAGACTCTTGTTGAACCTTCT
>ML384968.1:22273-45295 GCA_005239525.1 Nicotiana knightiana
GGGGGGGGGGGCAGCGTGCCGGGAATACAGAAGCTTCACCGGCTTTGCAACTTGTCCGAACCTCGTTCTAAAATTAGGATGTGACTCTAATAGAAAAGAATCCACGAGAAGCGCACACTTCCCAGATGATTTAGAAGACTCAGAGAGAAGAGGGTTTCGTAACAATTTATATACAGTTCAGATAATATCAAAGGGGTGAAAGGGGCATTTAGCACATTAGGTTCAAACATGTAAAATCAGATAATAAAGCCAAATATAACAGTTATTCTAAGCTCTAATTCTGAACCCTATACCAGAAGTTTTGGGTTCCAATCCCCAGCAGAGTCGCCAGAGCTGTCACACCTCCTTTTTCACCTCGGGTAAGGGTGATAGGGAGTTTTTCCACTTTAAGTGACCTTATTCGGTTTTGGGATTTATTTTAGTTTCATAGTCGCCACCCAGATTTTTTACGGTGTTCCGGGACACCATTTATTTATTGAAATCCCAAACCGAGGAAATTTTGACTCTGTTTAAAATGTCTATGACCAGAAATCTGAGTAAGGAATTCTGTTAAACCGGGAGAAGGTGTTAGGCACTCCCGAATATCGTGGTTCTGGCACGGTCGCTTAACCATTAATATTTGGCCTAAATTATCTGATTATTTATATATTTTATCCTATTGTGCCTTTTTAGCCTTCTTAACTTTTTAGCCGCTTTTTAATATTTATGGAATTATTTTAATACATGTCACGATGACGTGAACTTGTTATTTTTAGACACATTACAAACCGCGCCACATGAAATGTACACGCGATTTACAACATGTTTATTTTAATTAATGTTTTGAAGTTATAAGGTCGAGTCACGTTAGTCCATTTACACTAGCTGTCAGTCACGAGAATTTGGTGCACAAGGTGATTTATTCCAGATACTGATTTATCCTCTTCACAAATAAGCTAGTTTTATGGCTTATACTAAATCCAATTTGAAACTTGGTGTCTTCTTCATAGGCATATGACTTTAAAACAAATAGGAAATGCCAACAACAACTCAACAATGACAAACTAGAACATAGTAAGCAGAACCAACGACAATTTACTCTTCGAGATTAATTTTAACATCAAATCAAACTACAACCCCCTAAAAACATGTTTATAAATGAGAGCATCAACCAAGCTTATTGACAACAAATCAATGATCAATATTAAACACCATCGATCAAAATTAGGACATTTTCAATGACGCATCAGTTGGAATTCAAGCAAAGGAACTAATCGAACATACTGCATATTCATATGAGACTCGACCCAATCCGATACTAATCCAATGATCACAAAAACAAATCATATATCAATCCGAGATGTCCAAACAAGACAGATTTGAAACCTCAAACATTTAGATATGCAAGCAAAACAGAATATCGGTAGCGGGAAAAGAAAATCTAACAAAAATTAAGTGAAATGGAAGAAAAGAAAAAAAAAGAGATGAACCTGAATCAGTGAACGCCTTTGATTAATTTTGCTTGAACGTTTAAATACAAGTGATATCCGGCAACAAAAATTGAAGTAAACAGGAACCAATTCAAACAGAGCCACGAACATAAACCTCAAACTGGTGACTACTCAATCAAAACTCCATTTTCGGCCGAAACACGAGATTACCAAAAGTGAAACCAGGATTTTTCTCTGCTTTTCGTTACTAATTGTATGTGTGCGGTCGATTTCCGGCGGGTTGTGTGACTGTTCAAGGAGTCTGGCCTGCGGCTGGGTGTGGTTCTAGTTGAGAGGGGTTGTAGATGGCGGCGTGGGGGTCTGGAGATGATCAGCGATGACAGGGGTGGCTGGGAGATGGGCGGCGGCTACTGGTCTTGGTGGTGTGTTCTATCGATGAAGGGTGTATTTTTGTGTGTAGGGTTGTTCCCCCCTTTGCTGATGGTTGTCTTTAGAAAGGAAGGGGAATGGTCGGCGGCTACTGGCTTGTTTCTGGGCGGCAGAGGCATGAGGAGAGGAGATGAGAGGGGGAGGGGGGATCTTCTGATTTTTTTAGTTTTTTTAGGAGAGGGGTTCTAAATAGAGGGGTTTTGGGCTAATTAGGGAATGCATTAGGGAAATTTTGGGCTATTTTGGATTAGGAGGAAATTGGGCCATGAAAATTGGCCCATTCCGAATTTAGCCTTAACAACCTTCTCTTTTTTATGCTTTTGCAGAATTAGCCACTTTAGACTCAAATTTAATTTAAATCTATTTTTTGGCTAGCGTATGTATTTATTTTATCTAATGATGGACCAGTGAAACTATTAATTAATTAACCTATGAATGCAATTTTGATTTTTTAGAAGATGCATTTAATAATGTAACTAAATCCTAAAAATGCAGTTTAAACCTAAAATGGCACGAAATGAAAAATGTGACAACTTTTTTATGATTTTTCTGTAGTTTTGAAGTATTAAACATGCACGACATGCAACTAAACAAAGAAAAGTTCCTAAAATTCATTAAAAATTATTTTTGATTATTTTTAGGAGTAATTTCCATGCGAGGCAAAAATTGGGTGTTCACAAGGCGTACGACCCGATCCCCTCATAATGTGCGCACTGTTGAGGGTCGAATGGCACAAACCATATATGTATTTATTATACTGCCGAGGCGAACGGCCCGATCCAAATAGAATAAAAAGCTTTAATGGGTCTTTGACCCCACTCACGAATAGACGTGTGAGTTATATATTTAAGGGAAACCTTCCGATGCAAACGCTTAACGCAGAAGAAATTCCTAAGGAGAGTTCGATGATTCTGCGGCTAATCATGAAGCCCGTCAAATCTCTACAATAGAAACTCTATCACTCTACGCATTTCTAGTCTCACGTCGTAATGCAAAATAAAGGAATTAAATGAGCAAAGATAACCCCTATAGTACAATTATAGCATGGTGTGAACCTAAGTCTACCGGGACAATAACATAGATCTTGCTACGTGCGGACTCTCATCACCTCGTGCGTACGTCGCCCCCAACAAGTAGCATGCATCAAATACATCACCTAGGGGTAGTTTCCCCCTCACAGAGTTAGACAGGAGACTTACCTCGCTCCGAAGTTCCATAACCGGCACCAAAGCCTCTCTAACACCTCAAATCGATGCCCGTTGATCCAAATTTAGTCAAACAATGTGCAAACCAATCAAAATATACCCTAATTCCCATAATTATTGAATCTAAATAATTCCCAACTCCGCTCGGAAAGTCGATAAAATCAACCCTCGGGCCCACGTGCCCGAATTTCGAAATTTCTCAAAGATAAACTTTACCCATAACATTACTAACCCAAATATATGACCAATTCCATGGAAAAAAAATCCAAAAATACCAATTTCTAGGTTCTCTGCCAAAATCCCAAATTTCTACTAATTTCCATATTCAAATCCACATATAAATCATGTATTTAACTGACAATATGTCGGAATTACTTACCTTACAAAGGATTTAAAAAATGGCACTCCAAAATCGCTCCCAAGGTCAGCTCTAATGAGAGAAAAGAGGCTAAATGAGCCAAAATCCGATTTGGCTAACTTATACATTCTGCCCATGCGACCTTCGCATCTGCGGCACCAAGTTCGCTTCTGCGGAAAACACTGGAGGCTGCCCTTCACACCTGTAGACAAGCTCCTGCTTCTGCGACATCGCAGGTGCACAAATCCCCTCGCTCATGCACTCTACTTCGCTTCTGCGTTCCAGGAAGCTGCATCTGCGCCATCACAAATGCGGAAAACGTCTCGCACCTGCGGCCATTGCCCAGCTCGCCCAAGACCGCTTCTGCAGCCTCACCTCGCTTCAACGACCAAACTTCCGCAGAAGCAGTTGCACTAGCATCAAAAATCTCCATCAAGGCTCAAATCGATCTGAATCCCATCTGAAACTCACCTGAGGCCCTCGGGACCCCGTCCAATCATACCAACAAGTCCAAAACATAACATAAACTTGCTCGAGGCCTCAAACCACACCAAACAATTTTTAAACTACGAATTGACAATAAAAATCTTTCTTTAAACTCTCAAACTTCCAAACTTCGATGAACGCGTGCGAACCACACCAATGCTTTCCGGAATGATGCCAAACTTTGCGTACAAGTCATGAATCACAATACGAACCCCTTCCACGGCTTGGAATCCCAAACGGACATCGATAACACCAAACCCCACTTCAAACCAAACGTAGGAAATTCTTGAACCTTCAAAATGCCAACCTTCCATAATAAGCGCCGAAATTCTCCCGGATGATCCGATAGTCAATCCAAATGTACGCTGAAGTCCGAAAGCGTCAAGCGAACCTATTAGAACCTTCAAATCACGATTCTGAGGTTGTTTACTCAAAATCAAAAGCTAAGTCAATTCTTCCAACTTAAAGCTTCCAAAATTATAATTTTCTTTCCAAATCAACTCCGAACTTCCCGAAATCCAATTCCGACCCCATGTACAAGTCATAATACCAGAGTGAAACAACTCAAGGCCTCAAACCTCTGAACGACGTGCTAGAGATCAAAACGACCGGTCGGGTTGTTACGTTCTCCCCCGCTTAAACATACGTTCATCCTCGAGCATGCTAAGGACTACTCCAGAGTTGTCCAAAACCACTGTTTAACACCTCGTGCACCTACCCGTGCCACCACAACCCCGTTGGGCACATTAGCTTGAGCCAGACTGAAGATCCTCCCTATAACCTTAGATAATAGGCTTTAGAACCAAATTCCAACATCCAAAAGTTTCCACGAGACCCGATTCTAACATATGAACACCTCGTCAATCACTAGACACTGTTCCAAGCATAACCATGCTCATACGCTAAAATTATACCGTGCACCACATAAGTCGATTGATCATAATAACATCCTCCGACTACAATAGTTGTAACACCTCATAACAAAATTAAGCCTTGATCCAACTCTCGCAATACTGCCACGACGGAAGAGATCTGTAGAAACTAATAACCACCTACCGAATCAACTAATCATGAAGTCTCTCCTCCTAACAAGAACCATTACCTTATTCTGAACTGAATAATGATATTTTCTCTTTAATATACCCTACATAACTCCGATTGCACTGGTCCATGCCTAATAACCTCGTCTCACCCAGTACAAGGTGCTCAAAATTAAGCCACCTCAAACACTGACTATGATCTCATATGACGCCATCAATGCGCCAACAAGCTACAACTTAATTACGACACATAAGGAAGAACGAACTCTGGAAAATAACTACAGGGCCTGCGTAACAAATGAAATGATCGAACAGACGCTATGAATCCTTCGCTCAGAACAAAAACCTCAATACACAAAACTGGATCAGGAATCATACTCATCATCTCACAGTTGCGGCGTACAACCCAATCCATACATGATACCGTTGTGGCGTGCAACCTGATCCAAACAACATACCCGTGGCGGCATGCGACCCGATCCACATATGACAATAAATAAGGAAATACCCATCAAGCCAAATCGGTTATACCTACGAAATACCGAATATCGACCACAAGCGCACCAAGTGCAAAAATACAAATCCTAGGGAGACAGATAGCGCCATACGCTACGAAATCCGAGAACAATTGAGGTGCGATAAATGACATGTATCTCGAGAGTCAACATGCTCATATAACACCACAAGCTACAAGATACCTCAACACACGTGCGAATAATCAAGCCATCTCACAACCCACATGGCACAATAGAGTATTGCATGGAATAGCTGATGATGGGAATATAATCTGACGCCCGATGACTTCTTCGTAAGAAATGCTATGACGAATGAACACATCCAACATGACATAGAGCACACATTCACATTAAACCCACCAACAGACCTCAAACCGATTCTGATCATACCATACCAGGCCAATAACCTTTCAAGGATACACAATGGCCCTATTCATGACGTACATAATGGCCCAACTCTAGAACAAACTTCCACAGTTCACAACCAATCGAATAAAGTGTTGTTCAGGCATAAACTCTCATATTAGCAACAATACCATAATCTTTATACTTGGTTTCAATCCTTAACAATGAAGTGACTAACCTGTCATACTTATACAAAATTTCCCATGGGATACGCTCCCATGACCCTTCATTCCGGGTAGCAAATTCTTCACCTCCATACCACCAACCGTGCTAATTTTGTAAAGCCAACTAAGAGTCCACAATTAAATACACAAAGCCTCTTATACATAACACCATCCTCAGGTGACACTAACGACAATTCCAGCTTACTTTGAACATCTGAACTCTCCCCTGCTCATCCGAGCTAGTGACATTCTTGTCAATAACGAATCGCAACCTTGATCCTCAACTTCCAAATTCCCATGCCGCTCACTGCACCTATCATGTCGCTACGCGAGAATACAAGAATTCATCATAATCCCTGAATTACCAGTAGAATAAACACTGTATTGGCTAGAAACCTTTCACTGTGCTCATTTCAGAAGAGCCAATGCAATACGCAACTGAATTCCAAAACGTAGAAAATACAAACCTCAAGTCGTGATCTAACCCACCATGACTCTTCCGGAATCCATTTACACAACGAGGTCATTTGAATAAAATACCTCCCAAATCAATCAAGTTATGGTAGCTATCAAGCCCGCACGTCCGACCGCAAACCACATGTATAACTTCACACGCCGAAGGAGCTGGTCATTTCCCTAATCATGTTGATTCAACCATTACTAACTGAAACAACTTCTTCTAATTTACTCTCGTCTTGCCTTAGAAATAATAATTTATCCATTCAAAAACATAACGAACTAAACTCGCACTCATCTTGCATGAACTAAATCACGAGACCATATTGTCTCAATACCCACGAACCATCTCATACCCTCCTCAAGCGCACAATAGCATCTCCAACTGGTACGCCCATTTTGCAAGACCCTCCACAAAACCGAAGCTATTTCTTCCTTTACTCCAATACTGCACCGCATACCCGATGATAACATAGAACACTCCAAGTCCCTTTCATGAGTTTGACCCTTAATCACACAACGGACCCAAAATCCTTAGACACTGCACTTTAATTTCTTGAACCCACTAGGACCGTAGTTGAGAGTCACTCACTCTGACTTGGTCCCAAACTTGATCAAACCCCAACGCTCTACTAGCACATGAACACTCCCAAAAAAGCAGTCAGATGGATTCTTTTCCTTGTACACCACATCCACAAGAGGCATAAACTCTAAGTCTTCCCAAAACCTGCACATGAATCGATAAGGCAAAATATGGCACACATTCATCAAGTCCTTTACTCGAATTACCCCTGATGTTTTTCTTCCTTAGTCTTAAATGATCCACCAATGCATTGATAACCTTAAACCGCACAAGCAAACAACCACACAATCCAATCGTAAATGGTGGTTTCCCCACTTAGCCTCAAGCTACAATTACATAAATCTAGAGCCCACAATGATTCCTCCTTCTCAATTACCATGATCTCGTACCTTTAACCTGCCAAATTTCTCAAAATCTTTTGTCAAACCTTTCATGAACATTCTGAATCATCAACCACAATCACATATTCGACTTCTTACCGGATAGCAAGTAGAATTCTTCGTAGAAGCTGCATTAAACTCACGCATTTGCTGACCTTCCCACATGAGATAGCCCACATGTGGAATTCCCATATCGACATCTTCCAAAAACACTACACTGAGTACAATTACAACAAAATTAGAAAACCCTCGCAAGCCCATACTCATCCACCAGCTGTAAAAGTTGGCTCATTCCCCATAGTCATCAACTGAAAGTCTGACAATACCTTCCAAACTCAAAGTCATGTTGCATCCGAAACGATAATCAAGCTCTTGCACCCCTCAAACACCCCAAGAAAAATTCTTTCTATCATATTCACCCTTCCTCATCACAGTAACCACCATTCCAGATAAAATTCATAGACTAAATCACCTTCCCTCACGATTCCCAAATCACCCATGGTGACTTTCATGAGGAAGTTTATATGAAAATTTCACCAGGGCTGCAAATTACCTCCTCTGGTTCTACATCTTATCCACTAGTTTGTTTCTTAAAGAAGTCTTTATATGGCCTTAAACAAGCCTCTAGATAGTGGTTTTCAAAGATGTTTGAGGTCTTGCTGTCAAGAGGCTACATTCCCAGCAAAAATGACTATTCCCTTTTCATAAAATCTTCCGCTGGATCGCTGGATCTCTAGTTCTCCTGGATGTTTATGTAAATGATATATTGTTGGCTGGGATAATTTTCCTGAAATGCATTCTTTGAAGGCTTTCTTGGATGATAATTTCAAGATCAAGGATCTTGGTTCTATTTATTACTTCCTTGGGTTGGAAGTCTCCAAGCATCCTCAAGGATATCTTGTCAGCCAACACAAATGTGCCTCTGATTTACTTGTTGAATATCGTTGTGCCAGTTTCAATTCAGTTGTAACACCTTTGATCACTTCCTTAAGCTTTCCATTAAAGTTGGTGATCCTTTATGTTGGCCCAAGTGATGTTTTGTTTTGAAGATTGACAAAGGGAAGATCAGGCATGAACCAGGTCCATTCCCTGTGTACACAGACACGGGCATATTCGAGCATAAGGGATGCACGTAAAAAAGATAAGCTTAATTTGATATATCTGGATATCTCCCGATCAAAAAGGTTGCATAATTGATAAGGAGAGGACTCCTTACTTAAATAGAACACTATCCAATATAAGGAAGGAGTTAGAAGTTGAGAACAACTAGAACTCTTCCATCAAGGAAGAGTAGCATTCGAACTCTAGTTGTTTCTTAATTTACTAACTCTATATATTGCAAGATGTTCTCATTCTACAGGCACACATAAAAGCAGAATTTAAATGTAAGTTGAGAACAAAATAGCAAGGCATTTTGCAAGCAATTCTCGTGTGATTTAAGTGTGTGAACCTGAAGCTACATGAACCAGATAGAAGAACCAGTTCCAAGTGTCTGTCTTTTATTCTAGTTCAATTGTAGTAGGTGGTTTTCAAATTGTACCTTTCAGCTTTATCTAGTGGCAACTCTAATAGGTACTCTGAGTATTCAAGTTAGAGTTAACTTGAAGTTGTCGCAATAGTTAGAGATTGGTTGCCACAATGAGATTAGAGTTAATCCTTAAGTTTACAAAGTGTTTTGTAAATGCTGTTTCGGCTCAGTGATTTAGTGAAGTGTTGGGGAAAATCCTACTGAGTAGTAGGTCATGGTTTTTTCACCTTTTGAGCTGGGTGTTTTCCACGTAAAAATACTTGTGTTCTTTACTTTCCGCATTTACTATTTCAGCAACAGTAGGTTAAGGAACACTTAGAAGAACCAGATCCTTCTATAATTAGTGCATGCGAAAAATTGGACACCATAAAAATTCACGCCCCCCTCTTGTGTGGTATTGAAGTTGAAACATCAATTGGTATCAGAGCGAGTTATACTTGAAGAAGCAATAAACTTAGGAGAAGATCAATATGAGTGCACCACCTAGAAACTAGGAAGGGCAATCCACTTCTAGGCCACTACTCTTCAACGGCCAGTACTACTCCTGATGGAAAAATAGGATGAGAAATCAGATCATAGGAGAGGACTATGAGCTATGGGACATTGTCATAGATGGTCCGCTGGCTATGCTGAAGAAAAATGCTGAAGGAGTAGATGTGTCAAAGACAAGAGCTGACTGCACTGCTGAGGACTTGAGGAAATGGGAGAGGAATGTTAAAGCCAAAAAATGACTTGTTTGTGGACTTGGTCCAGATGAATATAGTAGAATCTAGAGTTGTACCACTGCTAAGGAAATTTGGGACACTCAGCGAGTGGCCCTGAAGGAACACCTCAAGTGAAGAGGTCCAAAGGAACTCTACTGTATTCTCAATATGATAACTTTACCATGAAGGAAGGGGAAACCATTCAAGAGATGTACACAAGGTTCACTACATTGACAATTGAACTAAAGTATCTTGGAAGGATTATTCTTGAATAAGATAGAGTTGAGAAGATTTTGAGAAGGGTTCTACCTGTTACTTGAGAGAGTAAAATCACTGCTATTCAGGAATCAAAGAACATTGTCACCCTCCCATTGGATGAATTAATTGGAAATATTACTTCCTATGAACTTAGGAGACAAACCATGAGGATGGATGTACCTAAGAAGGAAAGGATTCTGGCACTCAGAATCGCTGAAGGTTCTGATCTAGAAGATGATGAAATGGCTATGATCACAAAGGGCTTCAAGAAGTACCTAAGGAGAGGAAAGGGTCCTTTAAGAAGTGGAAGCTACAGCAAGTCAAAAATTCCTGAAAAGTAAGCCAATGAAGGATGCTACAAGTGTGGGAAGACTGATCACCACGTCAAGAATTGCCCTCAATGGGAAATTGAATGGAAGAAGGAAAGAGCTGAACAAAGGACCAGGAAGAAGGAACAGATTCAACCCAAGAAAGATAATTGATCAACCAAGGCTATGGTTTCTTCTTAGGGAGAAAACTCATATGAAATCTCAGATGAAGATGATGGGGATGAACAAGCATTTATGGCCATTGGAGAATCTGATGAGGAAACTGAGGTAAGTGTAATTCATCTCAAAGACAAGATTAAATTTTTGTCTAAAGAAAGGCTATCTGAGTTACTTCTAGATCTATTTGATGAATCTGAGGATGTAAACAATGAAAAGGAACAGTTGTCTAAAGAATGTGTGATTTTCAAAGAGAAGTACAAAAACCTAGAACTTAAAGTTAGTGAAACTGTAAGTGAAAATACTGGTTTGAAGAACCAGGTTAATGCAATTGATTCAAATGTCCTAGAACTTAGATATGAAAATCTAAAACTCAAATTAGGAACAGGTAAGAAGAAAATTGAGCGCACACAACTCACTCTAGAAGAAAATGTAGGAAAAATAAAAGATGAGTTGTATAAGAGGGAAGGGTAGATAAGAATTCTAAAGGAGGATCTAAGCAAGGTCAAGCATGAGCTGGATAGAACTTGTAAATGGAAAAGGTCCTCCGATGCACTTTCATGGCTATAGGAACATCATAGTAGCAATAGAAAAGGACTTGGTTTTGGAAATTTTCCACCTAAATGGGATCCCAAAAGCAAGTATCTCACACTTCCTGAGAACAAGATTTGCACACACTGTGGTAAAATAGGTCACTATAAAAGTGAATGCACTGCAAAAGAAAAGGCAAGTCAAAAGAACAAAGAATTTGTTCAAACCAAGTTGGGCTAAAAAGAATTTGATACCCTGATTTCGTTTTGCAGGTCCAAGTAAAGGGGAGAAGCCAAATATGGTACACGGATAGTGGCTGCTCAAAGCTCATGGCTGGTAGCAAGAACCAATTCCTTTCACTTGAGGATCTCAAAGGAAGTAATGTATCCTTTGGAAATGGGAAGAAAGGTGAGATCATTGGGGTTGGAAATATACGTAAGACTGATTCTCACTCTATTGAGAATATCTACCCGATAGATGGACTAAAGTACAGTGTAATAAGTGTATCACAATTGTGTGATAGAGGTAACATGGTAGCATTCACCTCTACCAAATGCTTTATGATTAATCTTACCACTGACAAGATTGTTTTGCAGGGAAAAAGAGTGAACAACATATATGTTGTAGATCTGTCCACACTTCAGAAAATGAACTCACTTGCTTAAGTGTGTTGGATAATGATCCCCCCTTTGGCACAAGAGACTTGGACATGCCAGTCTGAGTCAACTCAACAAATTAGTCTCCAAGGACCTGGTGATAGGGCTACCTAACATTAAGTTTAAGGAAGATAAAGTTTGTGAGGCTTGTACAAGGGGGAAGAAGGTAAGATCCTCTTTTAAATGCAAGAAAATGGTAAGCACCACCAGGACGATAGAACTGGTCCACATGGATCTTTGTGGTCCAATGAGAACATTAAGCAGAGGTGGTAAGAGATATGTGATGGTGCTTGTTGATGATTATTCTAGGTTTACTTGGACATTGTTTTTAACATCTAAACATGAAGAATTTGACATGTTTACTTCTTTTGTTAGAAAAACTCAGTAACAACTAGGTAATCAACTTTCATCAATTAGGTCTGATCATGGAACTGAATTTGAGAATGCTAAATTTGCTGAATTTTGTGATGAGCATGGCATAGATCATAATTTCTCTACTCCTAGGACTCCACAACAAAATGGAGTAGTTGAAAGAAAGAATAGGACACTTGAAGATATGGGTAGGACTATGTTTCTTTCTAAT
The DNA here is from genome assembly GCA_005239525.1 of Nicotiana knightiana. Classification (NCBI taxonomy): domain Eukaryota; kingdom Viridiplantae; phylum Streptophyta; class Magnoliopsida; order Solanales; family Solanaceae; genus Nicotiana; species Nicotiana knightiana. The sequence continues at coordinate 34,470 of ML384968.1, forward strand.
AAACTGCCTCATAGCTTCTGGGCAGAAGTTGTGAACACTGCATGCTACATCATAAATAGGTGCATGACTAGACCTCTTGTAGAGAAGACTCCCTATGAGTTACTTAAAGGTAAAAACCAAACATATCCCATCTTAGGGAATTTGGATGCAAGTGCTTTGTGCATAATAATGGTAAAGACTCCCTAGGTAAGTTTGATCCCAAAAGTGATGAGGGAGTATTCTTGGGATATTCTTCACATAGTAAAGCTTACAAGATCTATAACAAATTAAATATGTGTGTAGAAGAAAGTGTACATGTGGTTTTTGATGAAACTAACATTCTTTCTGAGAGGCAGGAACATGATGATGAAGCAATTGGGCTGGTAAAAAACTCAAATGAAATCACAGCCTAGACTGAAGCTGCATTAGAGGAAGGAGCAGGTGATGGAACAGGTCCTTCCACCCAGGGCAACATGACAGGGGGAATAGAACAAAGAGTAAGTGATCCTCAAACCTCAAGGGAACCTATCCATGAACCTGTTCCTCGGCAACAAAACATTAAAGGAACATCTAGGGGCAATCAGTTGGTTGTGAAACCTTACAAGTATCAAAGTTCTCATCCCATTGAGAACATAACTATTGATCCAACCTCTGGAATCAAAACCAGATCTTCATTGAAGAATCTTTGTGCTTTTGATGCTTTCTTATCTCTTATTGAACCTAAAAATGTTGTTGAGGATTTGCAGGATGCAGACTGGGTAAATGCAATGCAATATGAACTTAACCAATTTGAGAGGGGTCAAGTTTGGCACCTGGTACCAAGACCCATGGACACATCAGTAATTGGCACAAAATGGGTCTTCAGAAACAAACTTGATGAAGATGGAATAGTTACAAGGAATAAGACAAGATTGGTGGTTCAAGGATATAGTCAAGAGGAGGGCATAGACTATGATGAAACCTTTGCACCAGTTTCAAGGTTGGAAGCAATAAGATTCCTCATAGCCTTTGTTGCTTACTGATAACTGGGGATTTTGACTATTCACTTTCCCATTTTTTACTTTCGTTTTAGCTAAAAAATGTTCAAAGTTATTCCCGAAAACTTATAAAATGTGCTTACTTGCAGGAGTATTGGAAAGTGAGCCAAAGTGATGAAATTCAACTCAAGAAGGAGTATTTTTGGACAAGCACAAAAGTCAAGCAAAATAGCCAAAGTGTGGACGGTAGAATTTTGTCTGCAGCCGCAGATCATGAATGAATTCAGTCAGTGTAGCTTTAGAAAGTGTGGACTGCACAATAATTGTGCGGCCATAAAGATGAAGATCAGAGAGTTTGAAGTCTGAGTCCATCAAGAAGTGTGGACCGCACTATTATTGTGCTGCCGCAGAACTCAAGAGTGCAGCCGCACTCAAAAATGTGTGGTCCGCAGAACCTAAAGAAGTGCAGTTACAATTCAGTATTGTGCGGCCACAGAAGTACATCCTGTCAAGCTCTGCATCAAAGTGCAGACTGCACACAGAATTGTGCGACCGCAGAACCTCCGAAACGGAAATTTTGTCCAAAAATTTTGGTTGTGTATAAATAGTCTTTTTTTACAAGATTAGGTTAAGTTTGAACATCTGAAAGTTGGGAGCCTTTTTTATTTGCTGCTTTAGGAAATTTTGTGATATTTTGTCTATTTTACATTTGATTTTCATCCCTTAATCATTTAATATGGGTTTAATCATCTTTTCTTCTTTAATTTCTTCATTTTCATCTATGAGTAGCTAAATTTCTAGCTAGGGTTGTTACCCAACCCTAGTGTGGGTGCCTAATGAGTGTTTGATTTGGAGCTTGTTTAAGGTTGAATGTGCAATATTTAGCCTAGTTCTTGCTCTAACTGTAGAATTAATAGTTGCCAACATTGATTCATGCCTAATTGACTTAGTCTCTACTTGAGAAACAGAGACTGAGTCTAGGAAATCTTGGCTAACAAGAAATTGGGATGAAATCAAGAAACCGATAGTCCCAATTAAAGGGTTGAATCTAGAGATAGTAAAACCCGACTTGAGCATCTATCAACTATTTTCTGAATTACCCATTTGGACTTAAGAAAGCCAAATTGGCAAAACCACTCTATTACCGAGACGTATCGAGTGGATAATTGCTTGTTGATTGCTATATTACACCCCGACCAGCCAAACCCACTCTAAAGCTCACAACCCATTAGGCAAACACCTAGATGGAAGTCACAACCCTAAATCTTTTACAAACTTTAAAAACAACACCAAAAATATCATTCTCTAGCTTTACATTTGCAAATAATAGCTTAGTTTTAGAAGTAAACAAAAATAACAAAGTATGTGGAACTTCATTTTAGACACGTTATACGCTTAGTCCGAGTATATACCTAATCCCATATACGCTCCCTGAGGAATCGATCCCGACTCCAAGTTGGGTAATTATAATTGTATCGACCGCTTCACAACCCCAAAAAATGGTGTGAACTTGGGCGGCATCAATGTTTGGTGTCGTTGCCGGGGAGCTAAAAATGTATTTAGCTATATATTTGGTTTTGTGTGTGACTTGTTTTCTTTTTCTTCCGGGTTACTAACCTTTTTGTGAAATAATTGTAGGTACAAAAATGTCTCTCAACAATGATCTCTCAGAAACTTGGGGAGGATGCGGATGATGAACAAGTTGATGAGGCTCTTGAACCTCAAGCAAATAGACGAGGTCAAACGCCTCATGAAAATATTCCCGTCCCTCCCTCACCTCCACCAAGAGTGGCTCCACACAACAAAGTATATCAAGTTCCATAGTCCCTCCCCGGATTAGGGCAGGCAACTTCCAAATCACTAATGTTATGCTCACATTGCTAGAGCAACGTGGATTATTCACCGGGGATCCAAGTCAAAATGCATACAAACACTTGAAGGGGTTTGTGGACACTTGCTGGGGGAGTAAACAAACCAATATCTCTGAGGATGCTCTAAGGTTGAGGCTATTTCCCTTCTCTCTACGGGGAAAGCTTTGGATTGGTTAGAAAGATTGCCAAACCATTCTATCACTACATGGGATGAATTGGCGGAGAACTTCATTGCTAAGTTCTTTTCTCCCGGGCATATGGATACTCTTTGAGAAGAGATTATATCATTCAAGAAAGAACCCAATGAGCCTTTGCACGAGATATGGGAGAGGTACCGTACTATGGTGAAAGAGTACCCGAATAATGACATGAATGAGGCGATGATTCAACAAACTTTCTATAGGGGGATCAATACTACCAATCAATGCGTGGTCAAACAACTTGCCGGTGGGAATTTCATGACAACATCATTCGCTGAAGCTTGTGAGATCTTAGATGAAATGGCAGATACTTCGTCGTCATGGAAAAGTAGAGCTAGTGTTCCTCAAGGTGATCCAAATGTGATTCACCTACATAAAGAATTTCATGATCAAGGGCAAGCAATTTACCAAGTTGACCGCCATAATGAAAAAATTAGCCAAAGCTCAACTTCAACAACTTCAAGGACCTAAGAAAGTGAATGAAATGGAAGGTGTTAATATGATGGTGAACAAGAAAAGGCAAAAGGGTCAACATGTGCAAAACCGAGTGGAACAATATGCGCAAGATGATAGTGGGTTTGACCAAGATGAATCATACAATGAACAAGAGGAGGAAGTGCAATATGTGAACAACTTCCAAGGGAAAAGAAATAACTCTCAAGGCCAGAATCAACAACAATGGTGATCTCAAGGTAATCAAGGAAATTGGAACTCAAACCACCAAGGCAATTGGAGTGGTGGTAACAACAACCAAGGTAATTGGAACAATCAAAACAATCAAGGCAATTGGAGCTCAAACAACCAAGGCAATTGGAGTGGCAATAATCAAGGATATTGGGGAGGCAAAAATCAAAGAGGTTGGAATAATAACCAAGGTAATCGGGGTCGGGCTTTCAAAGAACCCCGATGTATCAACAACCAATCAACTCGCCTCCTTATCCGTCTCATGGGCCTAGCTCTTACAATAATGAGATGGGGCGAATTGAGAATATATTCAAACAAATGATGGAGGAGAATGCCGACTCTGATGCTCAACTAGATTCTCGCAACACTTCAATCAACAATTTGGAAGTTCAATTGGGGAAAATCTCCCAAGCTTTAAACCCCGTCCTAAGAGGGAACTACCAAGTGATACAGTGGTGAACTCGGAGGGTGGGAACAGCAGGACATGCCATAGCCGTAACCACAAGGAGTGGAAAAGATGGGGCGGCAACCATCTCAATTCAAAGAAGAATTGTGGATGATGATCAAGTGATTAAATAAGATGAGATTCCAAACAATGTGGTTCAAGCTAATGACGAAGTGAGAATTGATATTGATGAAAATATGGAGGAGACTCAAGAAGAAGTGAACTCATCTAGGAAAATCATTATTGACATACCGGAACAGGTAGTGCCAAAGGCTAAGGCACCAATGCCAAGGCCTCCTCCTCCATACCCTCAAAATCATGCCAAGAAAAATGGTGAGAACCAATTCAAGAAGTTTATTGACACGATGAAGAGCTTATCTATCAATGTTCCATTGGTTGAGTCTTTGGAGCAAATGCATGGATATGCAAAGTTCATGAAGGATTTGGTGACAAAGAAAAGGTCAATGAATTGTGAGACTGTAAATATGACACACCAAGTGAGTGCAATTGTGCACTCAATGGCACCAAAATTAGAAGATCCCGGCGCTTTCACAATCCCTTGCACTATTGGAAGCGCCGACTTTGCCAAAGCTCTTTGTGATCTAAGGGAGAGTATCAACTTGCCCTACTCGGTGTTCAAAACTTTGGGAATTGGGCAACCAAGACCCATATCTATGAGGTTACAAATGGCGGATCGTACTATGAAGAGACCATTGGGTATTATGGATGATGTGTTGGTTCCTGTTGATAAGTTCATCTCCCTCGCGGACTTTGTGATTCTTGATTGTGAAGTGAACTATGAGGTGCCTATTATTTTGGGTAGACCTTTCCTTGCTACGGGGAAGGCTCTTGTTGATGTGGAAGCCGATGAGCTCACTTTATGGGTAGGTGATGAAAATGTGGTTTTCCATGTGTGCAAATCTATGAGGAAACCGAATAGCAATGAAGTTTGTTCGTTTGTGGACTTAGTGACCGAGGTGATTGTGGATGATGTTAGTTCCATGATGAATGTTGATGATACTTTTGAGGCTGTATTGCTTAATCATGATTATGATGAGAAGGATGGCTATGTGGAATGTGTGAGTACATTAAAAGGAATGGGGTCGTATACTTATGAACCCCGCAAATTATCCTTAGATATTGAAAACCGGAAGACTCCTCCAACAAAGGCCTCAATCTAGGAGCCTCCCAAGTTGGAGTTAAATCCATTGCCTCCACATCTTAGGTATGAATTCCTTGGCCCGTGTTCTATTTTACCGGTTATTCTTTCCTCTTGTTTGACTAACATGTAGGTAGACTCCACTTTGGCGGTGCTACAAAAGAGGAAGAAAGCTATCAGATGGACATAGGCGGACATTCGGGGTATAAGCCCCGAATTTTGCATGCACAAGATTATTTTGGAGGAGGATGCCAAGCCCTCTATTGAACATCAAAGAAGATTAAATAAAGCAAAGCAAGAGGTGGTGAAGAAGGAGATCATAAAATGGTTGGATGCCGAGGTTGTTTACCCCATTTCCAATAGATCGTGGACGTCTCTGGTGCAATGTGTCCCAAAGAAAGGGGGCATGACTGTGGTCACCAATGACAAGAACGAGTTGATTCCTACAAGAACGGTGGCCGGGTGGAGAGTATGTATGGACTATCGCAAGCTCAACAAAGTCACAAGGAAGGATTATTTCCCACTTCTATTCCTTGATCAAATGCTTGATAAGTTGGCCAGCGTGCTTTCTATTGTTTCCTTGATGGATATTCCGGCTACAATCAAATTCTTATTGCTCCGGAGGACCAAGAGAAGACTACTTTCACATTTCCCTATGGTACTTTCGCATTCTCGTGGATGCCATTTGGATTATGCAATGCACCGGCGACATTTCAACGGTGTATGATGACTATCTTCACCTACATGGTGGAGGATTTTCTTAAGTTCTTCATGGATGACTTTTCCGTGGTCGAGAATTCTTTTTATGATTTCTTGAAGAATTTGGATAAGGTCTTGGAAAGATGTGAGGAGACAAACTTGGTATTGAATTGGGAGAAATATCACTTCATGGTCGAGGAAGGCATTATCCTCGGCCACAAAATTTCAAAGCATGGTATTGAGTTCGACAAGGCCAAAATAGAGGTGATTTCTAAACTTCCACCCCTACATCCGTGAAGGGAGTGAGGAGCTTCTTGCATCATGCGGGGTTCTATCATCGATTCATCAAGTTCCGTTTCAATGAGGATTGCATGAAGGCATTCGAATTGCTCAAGTTCAAATTGACTACTACTCCTATTATCACCGCACCAGATTGGAGCTTGCCTTTCGAGCTCATGTGTGATGCAAGTGATGTGGCAGTTGGAGCAGATTTAGGGCATCGTATCAACAAAATCTACCATCCGGTCTACTATGCTAGTAAGAACATGAATGATGCCCAAGTCATCTACACAGTGACCGAAAAAGAGCTGCTTGCTATTATCTTTTCTATGGAGAAGTTACGCCCGTACTTAATGGGTACAAAGGTGATTGTCCACACCGATCATGCGATGCTTCGGTGCTTAATGATCTCAAAGGATTCAAAGGCAAGTTTACTGCGGTGGGTGCTTCTATTACAAGAGTTTGATCTAGAAATTCAATACCGTAATGACAATGAAAACCAAGTGGAGGACGACTTGTCTCGCTTGGAGGAGGAGGGGAGGCCACATGACGGCCTTGAGATAAATGATTCCTTTCCCGATGAGAAACTTCTATCCATTTCAATGACCGGGATGTCATGGTTCGGCGACTTAACAAATTATCTTGTGAGTGGTATTATACCGAATCAGTTATCTTCAAACCAAAGGAAGAAGCTCAAACGGGATTGCCTTGACTATTATTGGGATGAGTCATATCTCTTCCAAATTTGTACCGATGGTGTGATTCAATGATGTGTACCGGAGGAAGAACAAGTGGAAATTCTTGAGGCTTGCCACTCTTCACCATATGGTTGTCACCATGATGGAGCTAGAACGACAACAAAAGTATTGAGTTGTGGATTCTATTAGCCAACTCTCTGCAAGGATGCCAGTGATCTAGTCAAGCATTGTGATGAATGTCAAAGGGCTGGTGGGATTTCTAAGAAAAATGAGATGCCCCTCACCACCATCTTGGAAATTGACATTTTTTATGTGTGGGGCATTGATTTCATGGGGCCGTTCGTAAGCTCTTGCGGAGAACACTTATATTGTGGTAGTTGTGGACTATGTGTCAAAGTGGGTTGAAGCCGTGGATTTATCCAACAATGAAGCTCGAAGTGTGGTGGCATTTTTGAAAAAGAACATCTTCACAAGATTCGATACTCCAAGGGCCATTATAAGTGATGGGGAATCGCACTTCTGCTACAAAGCTTTTGATATCTTACTCACCAAGTATGGTGTCACTCACAAAGTCTCGACCCCCTACCACCCTCAAGCAAGCGGGCAAGTGGAAGAATCCAACTAGGAGATCAAGAGTATTTTGTCAAAGACAGTGAATGCCAACCGAACGGATTGGTCGAAGAAACTTGATGATGCTCTTTGGGCTTATAGGACGGCTTACAAAACACCGATTGGTATGTCTCCATACGGGTTAGTGTTCAGAAAAGATTTTCACCTTCTGATGGAACTTGAGCACAAAGCTATGTGGAAGAAGCTTAATTTTGAATGGAATGTCACCGCAAACTTAAGGATGTCACAATTTAATGAGCTTGATGAATTTCAGTACCATGAGTATAGAAGTTCTTCCTTATATAAGTAGAAGATGAAGTACCTCCATGACAAGTACATCTGAAACAAGGAGTTCAAAGAAGGTGATTTTGTGTTATTGTTCAATTCTCGATTACGGATGTTTCCGAGAAAGTTGAAGTCTAAGTGGAGTGTTCCGTTTGAGGTTGTGAATGTGACACCGTTTGGTGCATTAGACTTGAAGAATAAAAATGATGAATTTTTTAGAGTCAATGGTCACCGGGTGAAGCATTATCTTGGAAAATTTGATGATGGACACGTCGTGGCATTAATTCATTTCAAGTGATTGATGGTAATCTGCGTAGTGTTGCGACGTTAAATCAGGCACTTCTTGGGAGGAAACCCATGTTTCTTTTTGTTTATCTTTTTTCTTTTAGATAGGTTTAGTTTTGAGCTAACTGGTTTTGGGGGCTGGGTAAATCATGTATCATGTTTAATTTGCCAATACCATGGCTAAATTGTGCAAAAATTTGAAAAACATAAGTCAATTCTATATGATTTTGAATTGTGCGGCCGCACGTTAAATTGTGTGGTCCGCAGATCCTGTGTACAACAAAGTATGCTTTCAATGTGTGGCCCGCACTCAAAATTATACGGTGTGCAGAAAATAAACTGCGGCCGCAGAAAAATATGTGCGACCGCAGGTTCAATCTTCAGAGAATTAGTGGTTCTAGACCTTGTCTTGTGCGGCCGCACTAAAAATTCTGCGGTCCCCACATCTATTGTTCGACCGCACTTCAAAATTGTTCGGTCCGCATAAGGCAATTTGCAGCCACACTCAATATTGTGCGGACCGCACTTTCGTATCTATGCACTTTTTTTTTGCAACTATTAACACTTTCTGGACTTTAACTGACTCATGTGCTTTGTATTGCAGATAATAGTTCGATCAAGAGGCACATGCGATACGTCTAAAGGGATGGGTGAACCCTCCCGAGGTTGAGGAAAGGGTACTCAACCTATGGCAGTGCGGAAGAAAGTTATAGCCAAGAAGCAAACCACGGGGAGAGGTAGGGCCACAGAGCCCTCAGAATAAAGGTCTTACATCCCGTCTAGGGAAGCCTCCGAGGGCCACTCACTGGAGGAACAACCTGAGGCCCAGTCCCAACCATCACAATTCCCTGGGAGATACCAACTCCGCAACGAACCCTCCACCACAGCAAGTTCTTCTGAGGGTTCAGATGCAACCAGTCAAGGTTCATATCCCTCATCTACACAAACTCCCCCTGCACCAGTTGCATTAGACGATGATGATGATGTTCCTGATGATGGTAGAGGAGGTGACATTAGAGTAGGAAGCCTAGAGAGGTCGAAGAAAAAGGAGATATGGGAAGACAGGTTTGTGAGCTTGACAACCTTCACAAAGTTCAGAGAATGGTGGCCCCAGAGATTTCTCACACTTGAGCGACAATTTTTATTAAAGGATTTGGATAGATACAATCCAAATGTGCTTAAACAATTCAGGGAGTGCAAAGGGTGGATGTGATTCGCCCAGAGTGTTATGGATGCCAAGGATCACTTAGTATGGGAATTTTATGTGGTACACATCAAGAAGGGTACCAAAGTGACCAAGGTGAGGAACTTGAAGGTCAGATTCGATTAAAGAACTCTGAACACTTACTTGGGGTTCGAGGAGGTGGAACCAGTCCAGTACCTGGAGAAGTTTTCTATGGGTGATGCTGCTCGCCCTTGGCTAGCAGAGATATTGGCAGCTCCAGGACTACCGCCATTGTGGATCACAGCGGGGGTTCCCATTGCACGGGTTACCCTCAAGTTTGAAGCAAAAAGGTGGCAAATATTTGTGTGCAGCCGTATAGACCCGAGCCAAAATGAGAACAATCTTCCAATCCCTAGGGTAGTTTTGGTGGCATCTATCATGGACGGGTACCCAATTAATGTGGGTGCCATCATGTCGGCCAACATGTCAATTGTTATTATAAAGGGAGAAAGCTCCTACCCGTACCCCAACATCCTCACAGAGTATTTCACAGATGCAAAGGTGGAGCCGAGGAGTTTTGATATAAAGGTGCGAGCCAAGAAGCCCTTCTCATAGTACTCTTTGCAAGGCCCGGGGAACCCAAAGTTCAAGGGTAAAGCAACTGCTACTGTTGGCCAATCTGATGAGCCACCGTTGATGGTTACAGATTCAGCTGCTGAGCCTTCTACAGCTCCCATGCATTCTGCAGCTGCCATGCCTTCTACGGTAGTCGGTCTTCCACTGGGACAGCTGAAATGCCACCACCTCCATCTTCTAGACCATCAGCATCAATACCAGTGCCTTCCTCATCCACATATCCACTCACTGCGCTGCGAGTCTCCTATACATTGGCGAGTCTCAACAACTAGATGCAGACAACTACTTCAAAGTTGTCTGATATATCCAGTGTTGTTGTAGCACAGTATTCTACCCCAGCAACACTACAGGTTCCTTCGTCAGTGGAGGAAACATTGAAGAAGATCCTGGATAATCAGAAGACCATTATGGATACATTGGTGGCGCATGGGGAGCTATTGAGGAGTTGGGTAAACAGGTGAAGAAGATGAGGAAATCTCAGGCCTCAAAGAAATCAGTGGAAAGATTGAGAAAAGAAGTGACCAAGATTGCAACAGCTGACGATCTCCCATTTGACTTATTGATGGAGACAGATCCATCAGTACCAGCAGACCCAACAACACCATCAGCAGAGGCACCAGTTGGCCAGTCTGACGAGCCAGATCTTGCTGCCCATACTGCTGAGGAGGTGCTTTAGATGTTTACCAACCCTGTTACTCCTCGAGCAGAGGATGATAAGATCCAGTTGGAGGAGCCTGAGGGTGGTGATGCAGCCATGCACACTGAGACCACATAAGGAGTTCTCTTCACTCTCTACCCTTCCTTATTCTAATTTTTGTTAAGCATTGAGGACAATGTTTATTCTTATTGGGGGGG
>ML384968.1:46008-87832 GCA_005239525.1 Nicotiana knightiana
GCTATTTTGGCTGATTTGATATGACATTGGCTTGTAATAACTATAATACTCCTTTTATTTTATATTTATTACCTCTTTCATTATGTATATATTCCTCCCTATCTTTTGATGTATATATTCTATTCCCCATTCTAGGTTTGTATATTCAGTTTTCTTGCTTTCAGTAGTTTATTTCATAGCTTCTTTATTTTTTCTCTTAGTAGTCTAACTTCTTATTTACTTTAATAGCTTCTTTTTGATTTGGTAGCTTCTTTTTTATGTTTAAGTTATCAATAAGCCTTTGATTTTCTTAATGCCATGATTCTTTCCAAAGGTGGGTTTTGTGTGAACCGGGTGGCTCTTCCCAACGATAGATGGCGTGACAACCTTCTTAAGGGGTTGAGTCCATTTTGGATGTTTAGGTAAAAGCAATAGCATTAATTAATAAAAAGGGTAAAGCATGCTTCACTTGGTATCAACACACTTAACTACACACTTATGGTTTAAAAAAGGTTTTTGGAAAGAAATGGCTCTAGTTAGTGACCTTGTGACTCTTGTGTTGACTTAGATAGTCATCGAGTGGTTTAGTTGAACCATTAGCGATTTTCAATCTTGAATATGGTTGTTGTGGACCCTCGAATCTATCCTCTTTAACAATCCAGCTGTGATAGGTGAGATGTTTTGTTACAAGTCCAAGTACCCGTGCGAATGGCTTAGAACTTGCCCCAAATTGTTTTCTAGGTGAAATTCTAAATTTTTCTTGGCTTGAGAAGTGATTGTAGGCTCTCCTTGACCGGTTTTGAAACTTTTCATGGCCCACCAATGATGTTATCCCTAGTCAACCCATTTGAGCCTAAAGCCTTTTTCATTTGATAACCATGTTACAAGCCTTTATCCGTTTTATAGTGACCCTCTCTTGGCACCCGAACTTTCCTTAACACCCATGAGAAATAAATGGTGAAATCATAAGTTTGGGGGAGAGACGAGGAGTTTGAAAGTGGTATCAAGGAACAAAAAATAGAAAAGAAATGAAAAAAGGAAAGGCAAAGAAAAAGAAAGAAAGAACAAAAGAAAAACACAAAAAGAAAGCGAATAAAGTGAAGAGTTGATGGGACTCAAAGAATAGCAAAAGTGCAAAGCATGGAGAAAACAAAGAAGGAGAAAATGAATATCATGACCAAGAAAGAGTGATGTCAAGAATCTCTAGTTCCCCTAAGGAAAAAGAAAATGACTCAAAGAGTTGGCAAAGCATGAGCCAAAAAGAGGAAATGGAGTGCTTAAGGAAAGATGAACCCGTTCTATTCCAACATTTCCCACCTTAGTCTAAAAGCCTTCATTACATTCAAAAAAGACCTACGTGATTTCAAGACGAGTGAGCTTACATTAGTGGTGATCTACATGAGGGGAAAGCATATGATACTTAGAGCCGTACTTGTGACATTCTTTCGAGAGTGATGAGTGAACTTTTCACAAGTCATTGAATTGAGTGTTACATTCTTCAGTGAGATGAGCTAACAGAGAGTATAGGAGGAGGAGTTTGGGATCCACAGTGACTAGGTACAAACTTCCTTGATGAGTAAAGTAAACTCTTGATGCTCAAGTGTCAGATTAGAGCTATTTGTGCTTTAACATTCAAAACATTGCTTTGTTGATCAATTCATGAGTGTGTGGGTAATTGTTGGTCCCAATTGATGTGTGTTTGATTCACCTTAGGCTAACTGAAATAGCTCTTTTCTTGTGGAAGAGGGAATTACCTTATTTGCTTTAGGACAAGAAAAAGGTTTAAGTTTGGGGGAGTTGATAAGTGGGGATTTTGACTACTTATTTGCGCCCATTTTACTTTCATTTTAGCTCAAAAATGTTCAAAGGTATTCCCGAAAACTGATAAAATGTGCTTACTTGCATGAGTATTGTAAAGTGAGCCAAAGTGATGAATTCAACTCAAGAAGGAATATTTTTAGACAAGAACAAAAGTCGAGCAAAATGGACAAAGTGCGGGCTGCAAAATTTTGGCTGCGGTCGCAGATCAAGAATAAATTCTGTCAGTGCAGCTTTAGAAAGTGCGGACCACACAATAATTGTGCGACCGCAGAAGATGAAGATCAGAGAGTTTAAAGTCTGAATCTATCAAGAAGTGTGGACCGCACTATTATTGTGCGACTGTAGAACTCAAGAGTGCAGCCACACTCATAAATGTGCGGTCCACAGAACCTAAAGAAGTGCGGCCGCGATTCACAATTGTGCAGCCGCAGACGTCCCTCTTGTCAAGCTCTGCATCAAAGTGCGGGCCGCACACAGAATTTTGTAGTCGCAGAATTTCCGGAAGGGAAATTTTGTCCAAAAATTTTAGCTGTGTATAAATAGTATTTTTTTTGACAAACCTAAGTTAAGTTTGAACATCTAAAAGTTGGGAGCCGTTTTTATTTACTGCTTTAGGAAATTTTATGATAGTTTGTCTATTTTACATTGGATTTTCATCCCTTTATCATTTAATATGAGTTTAATCATCTTTTCTTCTTTAATTTCTTCATTTTCATCTATGAGTAGCTAAATTTCTAGCTAGGGTTGTCACCCAACCCTAGTGTGGGTGCCTAATGGGTGTTTGATTTGGAGCTTGTTTAAGGTTGGGTGTGTAATATTTAGCCTAGTTCTTGCTCTAACTGTAGAATTAATGATTGAAAACATTAATTCATGCATAATTGACTTAGTCTCTACTTGAGAAAGAGATACTGAGTCTAGGAAAACTTGGCTAACAAGAAATTGATAGTCCCAATTAAAGGGTTGAATCTAGAGATAGTAAAACCCGACTTGAGCACCTATCAATTGTTTTGTGAATTACCCATTTGGACTTGAGAAAACCAAATTGGGAAAAAAACACTCTATTACAGAGAGGTATCAAGCGAGTAATTGTGTGTTGATTGCTATATTACACCCCGACCAACGAAACCCGCTCTAAAGCCCGCAACCCGTTAGGAACACACATAGGTAGAAATCACAACCCTAGATCTTTTACAAACTTGAAAAAAAACACCAAAAATATCATTCTCTAGCTTTACATTTGCAAACAATAGCTTAATTTTAGAAGTAGATAAAAACAACAAAGTATGTGGAATTGCATTTTAGACATGTCATACGCTTAGTTCGAGTATAGACCTAATCCCACCTATGCTCCATGAGGAATCGTTCCCAACTCTAAGCTGGGTAATTATAATTGCATCGACCGCTTCAAAACCCCAAAAGGTGGTGTAAACTTTGGCGACATCACTTCCATGGAATTAACTCTCCATCAGATGGATGTCAAAAGTGCCTTCCTTAATGGCTATCTAAAAGAAGAAGTGTTTGTCAAGCAACCTCGAGGATTTGAAAGCAAAGAATGTCCTGATCATGTGTACAAGATTGACAAGACACTTTATGGGCTCAAGCAGGCTCCAAGAGCATAGTATGAAAGATTATTAAAAATATTTGCTTGAGCATGACTACAAGAGAGGTAAAATTGACAATACTTTATTCTTGAAAGAAAAAGGTAAAGATATCTTGGTAGTTTAGATTTATGTTGATGATATAATCTTTGGAGCAACCACTGATAAGTTAAGTAAAGATTTTCTAAAATAACGGGGAGTGAATTTGAAATGAGCATGATGGGTGAGCTTAATTTATTTTTAGGCTTACAAATAAAACAAAATTCAAATGGAACTATGATCCATCAGCAGAAGTATGTAAAAGAGTTGCTTAAAAGGTTTAAAATAGAAGACTCCAAAGAAATTGTCATTCCAATTGCAACAGCTACAAAGTTGGATATAGATGAACCTGGTTCATCTATTGATCAAAAGTTTTATAGGGAAATGATTGGCTCATTGTTGTATCTCACTGCTAGCAGACCTGACATTATTTTTAGTGTAGGCCTTTGTACTAGATTTCAGGAAAATCCAAAGGAGTCTCACTTGACTGCTGCCAAGAGGATTTTGAGATACCTAAAAGGCACCACTAATCTTTGTCTATGGTATCCAAAAGGTAGTAATTTCAATCTAATGGGATATGCGGATGCTGATTATGCAGGTTTTCTTGTGGATAGAAAGAGCACCTCAGGTATGGCACACTTTCTTGGCTAATGTCTTGTGTCTAGGGCCACAAAAAAGCAAAATTCGGTGTCCTTATCTACTGCTGAAGTTGAGTATGTTGTTGTTATTTCATGTTGTGCTCAATTGTTGTGGATCAAACATCAATTAGTGGAATTTGGAATTGATGTTGGTTATATCCCCATATTTTATGATAACACTAGTGCAATTAGTATGACCAAGACCAGGTTCATCACAAGAGTACAAAGAACATAGATGTTAGGCATCACTTTTTGAGGGACAACTATGAAAAGGGTTTGATCACTGTAGCGCAGGCTGACAAGCAAATAGCTGACATCTTCACAAAAACTTTAAGTAGAGATCACTTTGAAAGGAACAGATCCGAATTAGGGATGATTAAGATCACCTAAAAGGACCAGTTCAAAATTCACAATAAAAAATTAAAAAGAATGAAAAACTTTTTTTGGTTAGAAAATCTATAAATTTTGTACATAATTAGATTAGATTTTTCTCAGTCTCATACTTTCAATAGTATACTATTTTGGCATGTGCTAAAATGACTCATTAATATCTAATGATATTATCTCTATTTTCTTAAAAAATTCAGACTTACACAAGAGATTTCTCAGTGAAGAACCTGGTTCATCAAGATTACTTGGTATGTATTCTACACTCTGCATAATTTGGAATAATTATATTTGGATCATGATTAAAAGTAGAGTCCCATCTAATCCCAAATCCTTTTTGGACTTATCTATTACAAAATGAACCAGTTCCGTTCAAAAGAAGTCCTAACCGCATTAAATGCCTAGATTCTAGGGATAGTCTCCAACGTCTTTTCAAACAAAAATTCAGTTTGATTAGACTTCTGAAAGGCTGTCGTTACCCAATTAAACACTCCTATTTAAATTGATTAGTCTTAGTGTCTTCTTCACTTCACCTTTTCAAAGCCGTCAAAATACTCTCCACCTTCTCTCATCTTCCAGACATACTCTAATTCGTTTTCTTTCATACCCAAGCATAGCAATGGAAAACACCTCTGAGAATCCTTCATCACCACCCCAGGAAACCACTTCCACACCTTCTATCACCTTCAACCACACCAACCTCTAAGAAAAGGGTAAAAATGAGGGCTCGCAAGGCTGTAACTGGTGGAGAGCAGATCAAGAAAATAAATAAATATCTGAAAGCGAGTAGGGAAGAAGAACCCCATAAATTTGATGATTCATTCAAATCTGCTACTGAAGGGAAAGAAACAATTTTTTTTTAGATAGAACAGGTAACATCTGGGCCTAAAGTTACTCCTGAAAGTATTTCTGAGGTTGCTACGAATTTGGAGAATATGTTTGTGCAGATAGAATTTATGGCAGGTGTTGAAACTACTGAGTCTGGAAGGTTTGGTGGTAAAAATTAAAAGAGAAAAGAAAAAGAGAGCGAGGGTGTTCAGAGTTCTGTGAGGGGTATGGGAAAAGGAGTGGTTGGTTCTTCACCCACTCTTGTTGGTCTAACTAAAGAATTAGGTACATTGGTAGTTTGGGGTGAGGAATCTGCTGGAGTAGAGGAAAGTGTGAGAGAAGCAGGGGGAAGTAGGTCTGTAGAAGCTGCTGAGGGGCTGGTTCGACTAGGGAAGAATGTTGATGAACCTGTTCCTTCTGAACATGAAACCCTCACAGACCTACTGAAAAGGGTGATTGAGAGTTACAATCCAAAAAAGAAAGGAAGTTCAGGATTTAAAACCCCTGGCACTACTAGGGCAAACAAGAAAAGGAAAGTTGTCTCTTATATCCCTAAAAGGTTGTGCTTACACTTTGAACAGTGATGTTTATAACCTAATGAAACTGATCGTTGATGATAAGTGATAAAAAGGTAAAAGTTTCTAACATTGTGTTGATGTTGAGCTGAGTTGAAACAGGGCCTAATCTTATAAAAAACACATAGTTTGTCATCATCAAAAAGGGGGAATTTGTTGGCCCAAGTGAAGTTTTGTTTTGAAGATTGACAAAGGAAGCACAGGCATGAACCAGGTCTATCCCCTGTGTACACATACACGGGCAGATTTGATCATAAGGGATGCACGTGAATGAGATAAGTTTAAATTGATATAACTTATATCTCCTGATCAAAAAGGTTGCATAATTGATAAGGAGAAGGAATCCTTACTCAAGAGAACACTATCCAAGATAAGGGAGGAGTTAGAAGTTGAGAACAACTAGAACTCTTCCACCAAGGAAGAGTAGCATTAGAACTCTAGGGGTGTGTTTGGTATAACGAAAAATATTTACCAAGAAAATGTTTTAAAAAACAAGTAGTAATCTTATTCATTTTTCGGTGTTTGGTACGAAAATTAAGGAAATTAACTTCTCTAGAATATTCATAAATAATTAAATACAATAAACATGAAGCCATAAACTTTCAAACAACCAACCTTCCGAACCCACAAATTTCACAAACTTCCGAACCGCCAAAATTTTTGAAACCGCGAAATTTCGAACCCGTAAACTTTATAATTTCTAAGCTCGTAAACTTCCAAACACATATAACTCCAAACTCATAACTTTGGAACTTGTAAAATTTCGAACATGTAAATTGAAAGATGAAAAAACTAAAACTGAAAATATATAAAAAAAATATTTTTTTTTCTAGGCCCCCCGGGGGGGTGTATGGGGCGAGGGGGGAGGGAGAGGTGTGCAGAAAAATGAAAAAACAGAAATTGGAAATTACAAAAAAAAAAAAGTAAAAAAAAAAACTTGTGCGGGGTGGGGGCTGGGGGCGGGGGTGCAAAAAATGAAAAAACTGAAATTTGAAAAAAAGAATTTGGAGAGAGGGGGTGGGGTTAGGTAGGTGGATGTGAGGTGGGTTGGTGAGGGTGGGTGGAATAGGGTGGGGAAGGTTGAGAAGGAGTTTTGGAAAATGTTTTCCTTCTCTTCATGAGGAAAACATTTTCCTCCAATTGGAGAAAAATGAGTTCATAAGAAAAATATTTTCTAAAACATTTACGCCAACCAAACATGGGAAAATTAGAAAATATTTTCCGGAAATACCAAACATACCCTAGTTGTTTCTTGATTTACTAACTCTATTTATTGCAGGATATTCTCGTTCTATAGGAACGCACAAAAGCAGAAGTTAAATGTGAGTTGAGAGCAAAATATCAAGGCATTTTTCAAGCAATTCTCGTATGATTCAAGTGTGCGAACCTGACGCAACATGAACCAGATAGAAGAACCAGTTCCAAGTGTCTGTTTCTTAATCTAGTTCATTTGTAGTAGGTGGTTTTCAAAGTACCTTTCAGCTTTATCTAGAGGCAATTGTAATAGGTACTCTGAGTATTCAAGTTAGAGTTAACTTGAAGTTGTCGCAACAGTTAGAGGCTGGTTGCCACAAGGATATTAAAGTCAATCCTTAGGTTTACAAAGTGTTTTGTAAATGCTGTTTTCACTTAGTGATTTAGTGAAGTGTTGAGGAAAATCCTACTGAGTAGTAGATCATGGTTTTTTCACCTTTTGAGCCGAGTTTTTTTTCACATAAAAATACTTGTGTTCTTTGCTTTTCATATTTACTATTTCAGCAATAGTAGGTTAAGGAACACTTAGAAGAACCAGGTCCTTCTATAATCATTTCATGCGAAAAATTGGACACCACACAAATCATCCCCCCCCTTACCTCTTGTGTCGTATTGAAGTTAAAATATCACTTTACCTAAACCTAGCTCTTACATAAGACTTGTTGGAAAGCTGAAATTTCTACAGCATACTAGTCCAGACATCTCATTTTCAGTGCATCACTTAAGCCAATTTCTTCATACTCCGAAAGCCCCTCACGTGATGGCTGCTCTTCATGTTTTGAGATACATATCTTCTGATCATGCGTAAAGGATTCTTCTTTCAAGGTCTTCTGATACTTCCCTTGTTGCATACTCAGACTCTTACTAGGCAGCCTGTGCTACTTCTAGAAATTCAGTCTTTTGGTATTACATTTATTTTGGAGCTTGTCCCAACTTTTTGAAGAGCAAGAAGCAACCTACCGTTTCCCTCTCCTCTAATGAAGTTGAGTACAGAGCTCTGAGGAAGGTAGTTGCTGAAATTTCATGGCTGATAAGGTTGCTTGGGGATTTAGGTGTGTAACGACCCGACCAGTCGTTTTGAGCATTTGCACTTTGCTCAGTATTTTATAGGAATTAATATCTCCATATGATGTATTATAACTTATATGAATCGTCGCTTTTGGTTTTCAAGTTATTGGGAATCGGTTTGGAAGAATGAATTTCACAGTTGAATCTTTAAGTTGAAAGAGTTGATCAAGTTTAATTTTTTGTGAATTTGACCCCAAAACGGAGTTTTGGTGGTTCCGTTAGGTCCATATGGTAATTTTGGACTTGGGCGTATGCCCGGATTTGCATTTGGATCTTTCTAGAAAGTTTCGGCACAAGTTGGAAAAAATTAGAAATTTGAAGGTATGAAAAGTTCCTAAGTTTGACCGGAAGTTGACTTTGAGGATATCGGATACGGATTTTGGTTCTGGGAGATTGAAATAGCTTCTACATGTCATTTGGGAATTGTGTGAAAAATTTTAGGTTCATTCCGGGATAATTTGATATGTTTCGGCGCGGGTTTTGGAAATTGAAAGTTCAAAGTTTATAGATTTCAATTTGAGGTGTGATTCATCGTTTTTATATTTGTTTTAAGGCCTCGAGTAGGTTCATGTTATGTTATGGGACTTTTTGGTATGTTTGGACGGGGTCCCGAGGGTCTCGGGCGTGTTTCAGATTGATTTCAGATCATTTTTCTTCATTTTGGCACTACTATTTTCTGGTGTTTCAATTCTTCATCGTGTTCATGTGGAAAGTGTCACGAACGCGTAGTGTATTTGGATGGAAGTAGCTTTTCTTCTTCGCGTTCGCGTAGAGATGGAGCAAGTCCTTCGCGTTCACGTATGGAGGATCGCGTTCGCGTAAAGTTGAGGTTGGCAGCTAGGAATTTAAGAATTCTTCTATGCGATCGTGTAAGGTTAGTTGCGTTCGCGAAGCTTTGGCAGCAGTGTTCATCGTGTTCGTGTGGGGTGTATCGCGAATGCGTAGAGTCTTTTTGGAAGTGTGAGTTTTATTCATCGCGAAAGCGATGAATTTCCCGTGTTCGCGTAAGAGGAGGCTCGGGCATATTATAAAGTACTCTATTTCGAGGGGTTTTAGCCATTTTACATTTTGGGAGCTATGGAGCTCGGATTGAAGCGATTCTTGAAGAAATTTTCACCATATGAATTGGGGTAAGTGTTCTCTACTCGGTCTTGGTTATAATTCATGATTTTTTCTTCGATTTAAGCCTTCGGTTGATGAATTTTAAAGAGGAAATTGAGGGTTTTGGTAGAAAGTTTCATAATATGAAATTTTGAGTTTTGAACATCGATTTGGCGTCGGAATTGAGTGAAATTAGTATGGTTGGACTCGTAATTGAATGGGGTATCATATTTTATAAGTTTTATCTGGTTCCGAGGTGCGGGCCCGAGTTGGGCTTTTTGGCCGATTTTGGGTTTTTGATTCAAGATTGATCTTTTACGATCGGGATTGGTTCCCTTAGTATTGTTTGATGTATTTGAGTTATTTTTGGTTAGTTTGGAGCTGTTCGGAGGTCGAAAAGCGCGGGATGGCATTTTTGTAACATCTCTTGGCTTGCTCGGTATTGGAATTAGCTTGTTCGAGGTAAGTAACTCTTCTAAACTTAGTGTTGAGGGTATGAAACCCCGAAATACATGTTATATGATTGGTATTGAGGTGACACACATGCTAGGTGATGGGCGTGTGGGCGTGAACCATGTGAATTGGGACTCTGTCGTTTCCATGTCACTATATAATAGTCCTATTTTGTTAATATATGTGTCTTCACCATGCGATAAAGTAAATGAGTTGTCAATCATGCTAGATATCATGTTTAGGCTTTATGTCGATACTGTTGGGACCCATAGTGGTCATTTCTTGCTGTTATTTCACTAATTTCATTGATATCTCATACTCAGTCATATTCATGCATTCATATCATATCTCAGTCTTAGTTGTTATTTATCGATACGTCATACCATTATTGTCGGGCTAGTTTCATGACATTGGGAGCCCGTGAGTGATACTAGAGAGATTGATGACTGAGTGAGGCCGGGGGCCTGTTTGTGAAGATATTGATATGATAGCACGTGAGTTGTCCGTGCGGATCATGATATTTATATTATAGCACGTGAGTTGTCCGTGCGAATTCTGATATGATACTATAGCATGTGAGTTGTCCGTGTGGATTATAGCGCTTGGGCTGTAGAAGCCTCTCCAGAGTCTGCACACCCCAAGTAAGCGCAGTCGACTATATATATGTGGATCAGGTTGCACGTCGATGCAGGTAATGTACAACCCTGAGCGGTTGAGTGTGTTGAGCATTGAGTATAGTGAGAGAGAATGCGGAACAGCGAGATTGAGTACTCTGAGAGTGTGAGTACATGATTCATCTCTGAGGTACATGGCATTGCATGCACACATGACATACATGCATAGAGATATATTTTTCCTCATGCTATACGATATCATGTCATTCATGACTTTTTACACACATTGATATGTAGGTGTAGAGAGGTATTTTACACTTATTATCTGGAAAGAAAAATAAAAAATCTTTTTGTTGTGGAAAGGATATTTGGAAAAATTACGGTTTTCAAACTTACTGGTATTTTTGCATTTTCGGTAAAAGTTTTGGGTTTCATTGAGATACTTGAAAAGCATGACCATTTTCTGGAACCCTGAACGACTTGATCATTTTTACTTCTGAGATACCTCTTTTATACTTGTATTTACGCTGTTATAAATTGTTGTGGGCTTTTGGTATTGAACCCGTCCTTGTGTTATCTCGTTATTTCTTTCAACCTAATGTTAGGTCTGTTATTTACTGAGTACATGGGGTCGGTTGTACTCATACTACACTTTTGCACCTTGCGTGTAGATGTTGGCTACTGATGTTGTTGTGTTCGATGGGAGCTGGATTGAAGATGTACACGCGTCCCAGTTGTAGCTGCCCCTTGTTCGTGGTAGCTTTAGATCTCTAAAATTCTGTTTATGTATTGTTCAAACAGACGGTGTATTATTTCCTTTCAGCTTTGTAAATTCTATTTTTAGAAGCTCATGATTTGTACTAATCCTTAGGAAATGTATAAAAATTCAGTAAATTACTATCGTTTATTTGTCTTGTTAATATCATTGGAATCAGATATTTACTAGTTGGCTTACCGAGAGGGTTGGGTTAGGTGCCATCACGATTAATGGATTTAGGGTCGTGACAATGTGCCAGTCCTTCAGTACTTGTCCCTGTTCACAATGATGGTCAGGTTGCCTTATATATTGCGAAGAATCCAGTCTTCCACGAACGCACTAAACATATTGAAATCGATTGTCATTATGTCAGAGATTGCTTAAATTCAGTTCTGATTTCCCTTAATTTTATTCGAAGTGCAGATCAACTGGCTAACATTTTTACCAAAGCTTTGCCTGGTGCTTCTCATCACTCTCTTTTGGGCAAGCTTGAAGTGTTATCACCCTCCAGCTTGAGGACGGGAGGGGTGTTAACACTGGACCTCTTCACACACAGGAACCCACACGAGCAGGCCAACTAGTTGACATGGCCAATACATCTTTGTAGTGGTCTGTAATTAGTTTTATATATATAGTCACCATATGTTTACTCTTAGCTGATTTTTGGTTTAGCCTTGCAATTCTTTACCCACCGTATATAAGCCTCAGAAGGATTAAATGTATTAGTAACAGATATTTTAATACATCCATATTTCTTATATAACAAAATTCTCTCCCGTCGTCCCTATTTCGAGTTAGGATTTTCTTCTTCATATTTTGCTTCCGCGATTCAATTTTATTGATCTAACACAAACAAATTTGCAGCACACTTCAAAATTTGAGTTTCAAAAATCGGGACAGCAACTCAAACAAGAACAACAAATGAATTTTTCGAAACTGAGAGAAGGGCTTTAACCATTTTTTAATAAAAACAAAATTTATGACTAATATTGATAGCATTTTATAAGTAGGCTAATATTGATTACTCTGAGCTGTCAAGTGTATAAAGTAAATCCTTATGGAATGCATGTCAAGTGACACTTCGTGATTTGCACTTATTTCTTCGTACCATAGGAGATACTAAACTAGCGCTTGGATATAAATTTGATTGAAACTTACTAAAATAAATTTTTGAGGATGAGATAAAAAGCAATTTTTGAAAGTTGAAATTGTGTTTGGACGTATATTTAACTTGACATGAATTTGAAATTTTGTGAGTAGAAAATTTCAAAAACTCCAAAAACTGCTCTAGAGCTGTTTTCGGGATTTAAAGTTATGTTTTCGAAATCTACCAAAAAGTAGTTAAAATTTATGAACAAACAGATATTTAAAGACAAAATTTAAAAAAAAATAAAAACTCTTAAATTCTATGGACAAACGGGAGCTAAGCTACTACTATCTTGACCCTCTCCATTATTTTCAAAGCAACCCAAGTAAATTTGTTCGACCAATATCTTTTTCTTATTTTTTAAGTTTCAAACACAATAACATCACCTAGACAACCCAATACCGACATACCATATGATAAGTTAATATGAAATCACATGATGACGAGCATTAACAAGGAGGTGCAAGAAACCAAAACAAATAAAATAAAATAAATAAATTCTCCGAAAGAGGAAAACAAAAACAACAGTAATAAAGGAAGCAGTTAGGAGGATATACATCACCATCGTAGCTACTAAGGTGACTTATTAATTGCTTTAAACTTTCTGTGGTAGTTTATAGTTCACAGAAAAGGCGTATGAGAACGAAAGAATAATTAAATGCCTCGCTGTATCATACCTTATATTAGCCGCAATTAACTAAACCAAGATTTTCATTAATATCTCTTGTTCCACCTAGCTTCTACTTCTAGTTTTGTACATAACTTAGGTATAATTATTTCTTCTACAATTTTCGGGTTTTGATAAATGCATAAACGAAAGAAAGAAAGAAAACGAGAACCTTCTAGACTATGGAAGTAGGGGTGGCAAATGGGCGGGTTGGATTAAATTTGAGGGTCAAGATGGGTTAGGTCAATAAATGAGTCATTGCACAACCCAGCTCCAATGTACTTGGGCTAAGATCAGTGGCGGACCCAAGTGGTGGCTAGCGGGTTCAACTGAACCCGCGTCACCAAAAAATAATACTATGCATATATATAAATTATGATTAAAGCTGTGTAAATTTTGTATAAATATTTATTTGAACCCACTTGACAAATACTATTTTACTACTAAAGTTATATACTTCTAAGATTGAACCCGCTTGTACAAAATTCTGAGTCCGCCACTGGCTAAGATGGGCTAAACAATGGATCATAGCCCAACCCGGTCCAACTTAACCCATATTTTAGAACCATGCTCATCTTGATGCAAAAAAACGAAAAAACAGAAAATTGAAAGTATAAAAAAAAAATTGAGGGGAGGTGTGGCAGGGGGAGGGGGAAACAAAACAAAATCGAAAAAAATAAAATAAAATTGGGCAACTAAGTAAATTTCTAGATAAGTTGGGTTGAAATCCCTTTGTTTTAGGTGAGTTTCATGGGTTGTATTTGGTCTGCTTAATGGGTCAGAATGAGCTATAAAAAATAATGGGTTAAGCTAAAATATTTGTAAAAATTACACGGGGCGCCCTATTTGGTCGCTCCATTTAACCTATACCCATTTTTTTTTAAACTTTTAACTTGTACCCACTTTTAAAATAATTTTTAGCCCCCTTTCTCCTCCTCCTCCTTCTCCTCCTCCTTCTTCATCATCTTCTTCTTCTTCTTCTTTCTTCTGATGCTGTTGGTGCTGCTATGGAACTTCAGTTCATTGGATGATTGCCGTAAATATGTTTATCAGATTACTTAAAAATAAATTATAAATAATTACGTAAGTTAGTAGACAATAATTTATAAATATTTTCACGTACGTAAGTTAGTAAACAATGATAATTCTGTTCTTTTCACGTTTATTGTTTCCAAAATTTATGATTTAGATACTGTTGGCATATCTGATTTATGATAATTTATGATTTATTTATCTAGTATGCTAGAAAGTTTTTTCAAGAACTTCAGCATATATAGTGCTGAAGTTTTTACAAATGAACTAAATAACTTCAGCTCTAGAGCTGAATTTCGCCAGTTACAAAACAAAAACTTCAGCTCTAGAGCTGAAGTTCGCCAGTTACAAAATAAAAACTTCAGCTCTAGAGCTGAAGTTCGCCAATTATAAAAACAAAAACTTCAGCTCTAGAGTTGAAGTGTGCCAGTTACAAAAATAAAAACTTCAGCACACTTGCTACTTCAGGCCCATTTACTAGAATGCTGAAGTTTTGCGTGATTGTCTTTGCTACTTCAGCCCCGTATGCTGAAGTTATGCAAAAAAGCGGGTACACTTGTAAATTTTTTTGCAAAGCGAGCACAAGTTAAAACGTGACACAAAAAACGGGTATAAATGCAAATGTCCCAAAATATTTGTAGTTCAACCCATTAATCTCTGGACAAATTGGACAGGTTAGATGAATTTGGGCTCAAATTACCACCCCACACGGAAGTATATATTTCATGCACTAATTCCTTTCATTCTCGATTTTTTCCTCATACAGTAATATCGTATGCTTTCCTTCTTTTTTTTCATATAAAAGAAAAAGAAAAAGAAATCATCGTTCGTGCTAATTCCTTTCATTCACGATTTTTTTTCTCATAAAACCTAAATGAGAAATATGGTATTCTTTCTTTTTTCTAAGGTTAATAAATAATAAGAAATAATCAGTTTCAAAGAAATATTGAGTTATTTACCCAAAAATAAAATTATTTTCAATCCTCTCTTGAGAAAACTTCTAAAAATAGAATTTGCAGTGAGGAGCGCAAAACCGTAATTATGTAGGAAAAAAGCTTTACCTTTTTATCTTCCTCCCTCGCAACATTTCTAAAACGAAACACTAGCTTTTGTTGTAATTAAATACAAGGAGATGGAGGTCAAAGAGCAGTATGAAAAACAGTTTAGGGCATGAAAAACATATGATATTTACTGGAAGAAGGTTAAAGGTGATGGAAGTTATAGTAAGGTACCCAAAATATTTTTTGTTTTTTTTGGTCTCCTACTTGCATATGTTCGGAACTCACCTTGGGAAGTGCACCTTCGTGCGATCTCTTCATTTTTAAGGCTCGAACGCGAGAACCTTTGATTTAAAATAAAAAATTCCTCTTCATTTCGCCATAATTAATTGGTGGGGGGTAAGGAAGCACATTTTATTTTCTACCATAATATTATATTACTTCTATAATTGCCTCATATGAAAGTAAAATAAGTT
Organism: Nicotiana knightiana; assembly: GCA_005239525.1. Taxonomy (NCBI): domain Eukaryota; kingdom Viridiplantae; phylum Streptophyta; class Magnoliopsida; order Solanales; family Solanaceae; genus Nicotiana; species Nicotiana knightiana. Next base: position 61,441 of record ML384968.1, read on the forward strand.
ATAAATAATTTACGGGCCAGGACAAAGCTCTCTTTTGTATATACGTGGCTTTTTAAGTAATTATTGTGTAAACAAATAACGTACGTACGAAATGCCACAATATATATGTAGCCCCAAAAAGAAAGACATATAAACAAATCTAGTGCCGAATAGAGTAAACGCAATAAACATAGGAGTATATTCTTGCGAATTGTAAAACATTGGACCACTGTCTTTTAAGGACAAGTCATTGTTAGTTATATCGAACTCATAGTAGGACCAAAAAGTTTTAATAAACGGAAAAAGCTTTAAAATACTATTCAACTTTCAAAAATAGTTTATTTGTATTATCCGTTAAAAAAATGTCCATTTCATGCTATTGTCGTTACACCTTTAGCTCACCTATACCATTCACCGTTAATTTTCTAAAAAAATTAAAAAAAATAAAATTGTGCCGTTAGTTCAATAATGACATTGGTGAGCCAAATGTGTAACGACAGTGACATGAAATGAGCATTTTTTTAACAGATGACATGGATAGATCATTTTTGAAAATTGAGTGACATTTTTAAGCTTTTTCCGTTAAATAAATGGGAAATACAAATGCAAAGCATAGAGAAAACTCTTTCAAACATTTTCTCATTTAGTTTGAACCACACAAAACAAAAGTAACATTAGATTAAATGACGGGCACATGAGTTATATGTCATTTAAGTTTCGAAATTAAAACAATTGCCACAAGTCATCACCATATTCATGCCATGCTTTCAGTTAAAGGCATTGAAAATGACTTCATTTAATCTGCATGGACATATAGCTCACTTCAATATCAACTCCTAGAAATTCACCCAATTAATAAAAATTGCATTTAAAACTTGTATATCCAATCAAAACAATATACATTTTAACCATTTATTGATAAAAATCATCATCATGATCCCAATACAAGCAATTCTTTTTCTTTGTTCTTCTCTTACGTGCTAGCTAATTCATTTGTTTTTTCCGTTCATCTCCTTCTCCTTCTCCTTCTCCTTTGCTGGAACACGTCCGTCTGTTCCAGCCATAATAGCATATTTGTCCTTCCTCGTCAAATTAGTACATTCGAAGCCAAGAGTACCACCAAGAACTTTCTGAATATAATTAGCTACTTCAATAGCCGATTTTCCACCATTACTGCAATTGAGCTCAGGAGGGAGTTGGTTCAAGAAAGTGATCTCATAAGTTGGCCTTGGATTCATAAAAACAAAATAAGGATCCAAGAATTTGTACCCACGAACTGTCGTACCATAGAAAACACTTTGTTTTGTGTTGATTGCCACTGGAACAATTCTATCAGTAAGTTCAGCAAATAATGCACTAAATCTCAACAAGAATGGTTCCCTACAAGTTGTCCCCTCAGGACATATAACCAAATCACCTTCTTCAAGCAATTGCTTAATATGTGCAGCATCTTTCTCCCTTTCTCTTGATAATGCAACGGCTTTTATCGGCGAAATCATTTCAGAAAATTTGCTAATACTATATGTAACACAACTTATTTTTCTGCCTAGTGCAACAGCTGTGACAACAGGGTCTAGGACAGTTCTATGGTTACAAACAAAAAGTACCCCACGTTGGCCATCTTTAGGGGGTGGGGGAGGGGTACCTTTGACAATAAGTTTAATACCAAGGATCATATAATTGTATCTGACAATTTTTTCTGGTAAAGGAATATTAAGGTATACCCTAATAACGGACAGAATTATTCCTATTGGCATCCATAAGAAAGTTAAGAGTGCCATAATTGGTGTAGGCCTTTGTACTAAACGACCTTCATGGAAAATGACAGGACTTAAAAGTTTATTTCTTGCTAAGGGTTCGATTTTTGTTCTTGGGACCATGTACCCTTCCTGCAATAATATTCAACCAATGAATTAAATGACATATAACTCATGTGCAATTTTACTCTAAACTTTAAAGTAACGTAATTCTTAGTTTTTTTTTTTTCAACTGACTTAATTTTATACTATCGGTGTTAATTTAATTAATTGCGTGCTGTAAAAGTTTATTATTGCCTTAATTATATTTTTTCAGGTTACTAATTCCATTAAATATGAATTTTCATGTTTTAATTACCTTTAAGATAACATGATAGTGTAAATTTTATTGTGAGGTTATAGAACTTAGATTATATTCATTCATTTGGTCCCCAGGGAGAGAGTTAGGAGAAATATTCATGGGTTTGGTATGTAATCCTTTTAGAGGTACATCTTAAATGAAAAATATGGTGGAAGGTCTATTTTGTTACTCCTACACGTTTCGCTTATCGAGTTAACTAAATTTAAAGCTGAATTAAATTAGTTCAACTAAATATTTTAAAATTTAAATTTAAATATTCAAAAAATATACAAAAAGTACTATAAATTATATTATTTTGAAATAAGTGTCATCAATACAACCAAGTACGAATAATAAAGTGAGCATACTAATAATAATTTTACAAATAACAAAGCTATGTGTACGGCAAGTCATAAGAACAACCTTTTCTTTCTGGTCTTTGTCATACTAATTGTGCTCTGAAACAAAGTCTTTACTGAAAATCCCTAAAGTGGAATCATAAGAAAACATCTAGCCCATAATAAATACACTATAATTTTTATACATTACAACAAATTAATACACTTTTAGCAGCAGTAACTATTTACTCCAATACGTAGTCTAATTTGATTGATGTAACTAGTATCCTAACCTAATCTTTTAAATTCACATTATTTCCCGTGTTAATGCATGCGACGTACATGTACTGCTAAAAACAGATAGGAAAAGCAGAAAAAAATGATTTTCTTAGACAGGAACTATCATGAATTAAAATTAAGAACAATAAAACATCTCACCAACCATCACAAAAAAATACTTGATTCAATTTAGATGATACATTTCGCTTATTGAGAGCCGATTTGATTAAATTTCGAAGTTCAATCTCGGTTTAGGTCAACTCAATATTTTCAAATCAAAATTTAGATATTCAAACATTATATGAGAAATACTATAAATTACAATTTTTCTCATGTTCATATTATAAAAAATATAGTCAAGCTTTATACAGTTTGATTCTCGATAAACAAAATATGTCATCTAATTTTAAACGGAAGGAGTATAAATATTGTAATTCCAATAAAAGACAGCTTTGAAAGAACAAATTATTTTAGTTATATGATCTTTTTCATAAAAAATCAATAAAAATATATTAACACATGGAGATTTTCGTAGGATCGATTTCTTTTATTCAAACCGTATGGCCATAGGTGGTCATTTTCGCAAAAAGGACATTAGTAATTATAGTAAAAGATTGGAGTAAAGTTTACCTTGCATATGGACATGAAATGATGATCAGTCTCTCTATCTCCAAGTCCTAAATCGGGTACATTTGTGCCAAATTCCTTAAGAATAGCAACCCTTTTGTGCTCTCCAACAAGAACACCTGGTTTTCGAACAAAACCAGTTGCACGTCCAGATTTAGAAACTTCTAATTCTGTTCCAAGAACCTTATCAGCACCTAAGAAACTCTTGGCAAAGTGTTCAACCATGATTCTTGGATTTGCAGTAACAATATATCTTTTTCCAAAAGAATTGAACACTTCCCAAGTTTGTGGATTGACATCCTCGGAATAAAACTTAGGTAAAACAGCCCTCGACACGATTTCGATGTCTTTAATCTTTAATCCAACAAAGGAAATGAAGATTAAGGTTTCAATGGCAATAGACTCTGAGATGAATATGTAAATAGAGTAGACAAATGGAACAGATGCTAATAGGAATAATGCCCTAATAAGGCTACCAGCTTCTAAGGCAACAAGAAAATAATAAGGAAATGCACTTGATGATACCAAGAGTGTACCATCTAAATCAGAAGCAACTGTTTGATTTGATCTATTTTTTTTGCTACATTTTGAAATTGGTTCAAAATGGACAAGAGCACCCATTTTTCCCTATGTTATTATGCTTTAGGGAATTGAGGGGTGAGAGGAAGAAGAATGAGAATTATGTGTATGTGTGTGTGTGTGTGTTTGGGCTATGTGATCTTTTGTGAAGAGAAGGGAGGGGTTTAAAAAGAAATGAGAAAAGATGGCCATGTTATAATTGTTGTTAGTCTAACCTTGAAAATGTTATGTGGTTGATCCAATTTTTTTATATTTTTTATTTTTGGTTTATTTAAGTTATATATACTGATAATATAAATAATATGATACTATGATTAGTGCAAATTAACTACATATAGTGGATAGTTATTATTGTATGAAAAATCATTCCTTATTACAGATTAATTTTTGAAGGATTTGACACGTAGCTTAAGTAATATAACGGGGTGAGGTGGGGTTGGGGAAAAGGAGAAACATTATAAGAAGGGTTTTTGTTGATACTTAGATTATGGCAGTTGTAGAAGAGGGGTCCAAGTAGTTGAAAGTCCATATAACAGTTCTACGTCAACATTCAATTAGCCTACTTTTTAGTTCGTAGAATTATATACTTTTTCCCCTCAAGGATTTGTTTGATTTACATATCTTAATTAAACATCTTCACAGTCAGTGCTCTTTCGGCTCAATAAATATCATAAGCTCAGTATTCAGGATTTTAGTAAAAGCTTTTTATATAAGATCATTATTATAGTTTTATTTACTTGCAATAATTGGTTACGTACGTACCATTATTTGCACGTTACTACATGTATTTGTTACACACTATTACTTGTTGTAGGTATTTTTGGTGATCTGATTTTTTTTTTTTTTTAATTTACAGATTGTGTTTATAGCAGTTAAGTTTTGCTAGTATCTTAAATAGAGTCCTTCAAAATATCTAAAGTTCAAAACACAATGGAATAAGATAGGCATTAAAATACGGTGAACGAGAGTCTTGGAGCAACGATAAAATTGTTTTTATGTAATCTATAGATTACGAGTTCGAGTAGTAAAATTAGTCATTGATGCTTGTATCGGAGTAGACTACTGTTTATCCTTAAAATTGGATAACAATTAAACTTATAATGTGATTTTAAGAACACGTGATTTCATTTAATACCAATTGATAAATATGAAGATTAGTAATAGAAATTAACAACAAAGTAAACAAACCAGTGTTGAAGCGAAATTTAGCCCACGAGTTAAAGTGCCCTCGAACTAATTGATACCAGAATAGTTAAAAGTAGAGCAAGCTGATGAACAAGAGAGAATAAGCTAAAGAGAATGCTTTATTGCTTTGATATACGAGAATGATATGTAAAAATAATGTCCCTCACAGATGATTAGAATTCCCCTTTATCTGGTAGATAAATTCTACTTATGGTACAATTCTAATTACAGAGGAAATCTAATGATTAGCTAAACAACCGCTCTTGATTCGTTTCGTTTCGTTCCGAGATTTCCGCCATGATTGTCAACCAATCACAGATATCTCGCATTCTGTTATTATGTTATCTTCGGTCTTGATCGATGTCTACCTTGTTTGATTTCGATTCTTATTGGCTTCGATCTCGACAGGTACCTCGAATTCCGAATTCAGTACCTCGTTCTCGTGCCTCGGTCTGATCTACTACGGGGTCGATCTTCGATACATCTCCGTGGTCTCGGTCAATCAGTAAAATCGGGTGGGCCCGGTTTTAACCGTATACAATTACCAACATTACACCTTCTTGAGATGCGACTCTTCCCAACACTACATGAATACTGGATGTTTTGTATACACTGATAGACACACGTAGTGGCAAGTAGGTTCAACTGAACCCGTTTTCGTCAAAAAAATAATACTGTGTATATGTATAAATTAGGATTAAAGCTGCATAAATTTTGTATAATTATTTTATTTGAAGTCATTTGACAATTATTATTTTACGACTAAAGTTATGTACTAATAAGAGTTAACTCACTTACACAAAATTTTGGGTCCGCCACTAGTGATACATAAGGCTGCCCTTTTAACTTTAAAATGCGGGTGAAGTTCACTAACTCAATTGTCGAGATCAACCAAGGTAATTTTTACCACAGTAAAGAAAGAGATTACATTCTGTCAGAGCAGGAAATGAATGTCTCTCACAGCAACTAAAATTAGGTGTACCAAGTACATTAATACACAGGTTTTAACTTCCTTTTCACCAAAAATGTTGGCAATTGTGTTAGTACTACTATGACTTTATTGCACCTATATTATCCCAAAGCAAAGAAACATTAGAAAAGTGAGACTAGAAATATTTAAAAAAGAAGAGAAAAGAACAAATTGCGTCAGATATAGTTAGATGCAAGCTACGCAAGAAACTTGTTTGCTTTTTCCATCATATAAACTCTCAACTAACAACTATTGCGGTGAAAGAAGTAGTCAACTCAAGAATTAACAAGAGAATTTTCTTTTGTTATCAATGGTTCAGAAAGTTGGTGACTAAATTAAGGAGACCAAATCTAAAAAGTTGATTTCTTTTCTTTTAAAAAAATCTGAAATGAAAAAGGACGCATGTATTGTCTTCGTATTTCTTGTTGACAATATGATCTCCTGCAAATAAAAAATTGAAAGTGAGAACGGGATCGGAAAAGAACAACACGCGCACATATATATATATAATATTTACTGTTAGAAAAGTATATAGGGTTCAGCAATTTGAACTACTTGCCTCTTTTAGCCATTAGTGAACAATACAAGTTTCTACATTTTGGTTATAAGAAAAAGGAAACCAAATACGAAATGTTCTGAGCTAAACACAGAGGTTAAACCAGAGAAAATACTAATCTCGAAAATGTTAGCTAACCAAACGGCAAAGGTGTTCACTAGCTAGTCTTAATTAAATCCTTATCACTTCATTGAAATGCCAGTTTTCTTGTTTGATTAGTGCAAAAACAAATCATGGAATTGAAGTACAAAAGATCTAGTTTGATGACTTGATCTTCTTAGAAGCTTACCTTTTTTTTTTTTTGGTAAGAGAGAAAACTCGTGAGCTACAATTTTTGTCATAACCTCTGCCTTTTGAGTGAGCATTTTGTGTGCACTGAAACCTTACTTTTGTTATTATTCTCATTCTTATTATTTTTCAATTTTATGATAACCATTAACAGGAACCTTATCACTATATAATTATTACTTAATTTGGTAATGACTAAGTTGATTCCCTAAACTAGTGATTCAAGGCCTATCTATCAATATCTATCTAGTTATCTATATATATATCTATATCTATTTACACTGTATTAAAATTACAAACTCTCTTAGTGAAATATCGTTCGTCTTTTTTACCCTTCATAAGTTCATTCTATAATGGGTAAAATTGTAAATACAAATAGAATACTCTTCTAGAAAAAACAAAAAATTGACGTATGATAAAAAGGAATACTTAAGAAAAGAAGAAGAAGTAGGAAACTCCTCCTTTAATTAGGATCCCTAATTGTACTCAAACAAAGAATGTAGAAACGGTCCCTTCATATCCTAGCTTAGTGGGGAAGTCCAAATTTATGTAGGTTAAAAGGAAAAATTAGGACAATATATAAGTAGAACACACATTATTTAATATCTTATTAAATATATCTAATTTTCCATACTTAAAAAGGAAAAAAAGAATAAAACAAAAAATAGGAAACTCATTATTTAATATTTATTAAAGATGTTAAAATTTTTACGTTAAAAAGGAAAAAAGAATAATACAGCACGTAGGAAACTCATTCTTTAATATCCCTTTTAAAGAGTGTAAAACAAAATCCCTTAATATCCCAATTTTTTTTGTTTTTCATGGATACTTTCTTTTAGTTTTCTAGTTGGTTAATGCTGGAAAACATGAATGAAAGAAAGGCGTAAATAAAGAAAATATATAAATAGATATGTGTAGACCCTAGTGATTATATATATGAATGACAAATATATGATTAAAAAAATTGACAAAAAAATTATGATAAAATGAAATATGTTATAAAACAATGCAAGAAGAAGAAGAGTATTGCAGAGAAAGAGAGAGAGAGAAAATTCTTATTGATTGAGATGAATTACAATGAAATATGACCCCCTCTATTTATAGGGAAAACATGACTTAGCCATCAAGTAACAAATCCTAAAATCTCTCTAAAATATAGACATTCACAATAAATAAAATACTACTTATAACCCCCCCCCCCTGAATGTCTATTCAACAGATAATGTGCCTCGTTAAACCTTAACTGAAATAAACCCAGTGGGAAAAAATTCTAGTGAAGGAAAAAGAGTGCACACATCTAACAATACGCTTTTGGCTGTCTCGTTAAAAACCTTGCAAGGAAAACTCATTGGGACAAAACCTTATAAAGGAAAAAGAGTACAACGCATATTAACTCCCCTTGATGAGAGCATCAATTCACATCCTTGAGTCTTCGCATCTCAATCTTGTGCACTAACTTCTTGGAGGTTGACGTTGGTAGAGATTTTGTGAACAAATCAACCATATTATCACTTGAATGAATATGTTGCACCTTGAAATCTTCTTCTTGTATATATATATAATGTCTTCATATAATTTTATGGAATAGCCTTTTCAATATCTTCATACAGGGAAAAATTCGTGCTATCACATTATCATGCTTATAATTATAGCAAGATAGAGATGTGCACAAATTGTACTTAGGATGTAGTACTTCATGACCAAGAATTTTATATGCTTTAAGCAATTTAAATCCTTCAGGGATTGTCATATAAGCTAAGTCATATTAGCCTTATAAATAGACTTTAGATGCATATCAAATTTTATGTAATGCTAGACATATAAGATAGATAAAAGTGATTACACTCGTAATTGGCTTTATACTTTCAACTGTTTGAATTACATGCCTTTCATATGAAACTAATTCTATTTGAATTGTGTCTCTTGTACTTGGCCAATATTTTTGTGTCTGTATTCGACAGACTTAAGATTCTCATCTATACTTACCGCTATCATAGATGCCGACAACGAACATTTTATATCAGTGTCACACCTCCTTTTCCCCGAAAAGGGTATAAGGGAGTTTTTCCAATTTAAGTGACATAAATCGAAATGAGTTATTTATTTAATTTTTAAGAGTCGCCACCTGAATTTTTTACGGTGTTCCGGGACACTATTTATTATTGAAATCCCAAACCGAGGAAATTTTGACTCTGTTTAACATGTATGCGAACCAGAAATTCGGGTAAGGAATTCTGTTAACCCGGGAGAAGATGTTAAGCACTCCCGAATTCTGTGGTTCTAGCACGGTCACTTAACTATTAATATTTGGCCTAATTATCTAATTATTTACATATTTTAAACCTATTGTGCATTTTTAGCCTTCTTACTTTTTAGCCCTTTTAATATTTATGAATTATTCTGAAACAGGTCATGATGGCATGCACTTGCCGTTTTTAGACACATTGTAAACGTGCCACATGAAATACACCCGCAAATTACAACGTGTTACTTTTTTATTATAGTTTGAAGTTGTGGTGGAGTAGCATGATTTGCAAACCCGAGTGTAGATTACATAACCATGACTTTAGTAATGATGATTTGAGTGCTTATTTGAAGCAAAACTATTATTCATTTATTTTCTAAGTTGTTTGTAATACTAGTCTAAAAGAGATATTCTTGAACTACAAGGTATAAGTTTGTTCAAGGTCTTCTAAGACTAAGTTAGCTAGTCTAAAGATGAGTATTTGGGCCATGGCCAAATCTAGCCCAATTTGTAATTAGCACATTAGGCCAACCTATTTTGTTCAATCTCTAAATATTATCATGAATGGACTAGCGCGCATATGATATCAAATGATATTAGAAAATTCAGGAGTAAGAAAAGAAGAAACTTAAACGACACTAGTTAAGACATTCAGCATGGTATAATCTTAATTTTTTTCAAGGCTATTTATTGTCATTTCATGCTTTGCGATAAAAGATGAATGCACTGAACAAACAACAATTTCCAGTTCTGTTTTTCGTTTGTAGTGGCCATTGATATGAGCAAAAAATCTAGTGAGGAGTACGTTGAGCAATTGGTAAAGGCTGACTGTTGATTTTATTAAATCATATTCCTATAAAGACAATCAAATTGCTTTGATCAAAATATGGCCATTTTTATTAACCATCCTTCAACATATTTTAATGACCTTTAAACAGAATTAATTTGAACCTGAAGCTACATATATATGTAAAATTGTACCTAAACCAACCATAAGTTCTAGATCGATAAGAAGAATAAGAAACAAATCTGAATACAGATTTTAATAAAGTCATGTTAACCCGGTTTCAGACTAAATCAGATTGTACCAAAATACAATACCAAGATTTTGGGGCTTTTGTACCCCTTAGGCCCAATAGCTTGGGGTTCAGGCTTTAATGAGCCATTTTAGTATTCTGACTAATTCTATATACAAATTAACGGAAATACAACATACTAACAGTCCAATTTTTGTTTACAACAGTTCTAAAAATAATAGATACATTTTTTTCATCAATGTTCAATTGTAAAATACAAGTTTGCTTAAAAAAATATACAACATCTTAAATGACAGTAATGGTCCTAATCTATTGCTGCTTCAGATCTATTCAACCAACATATACCCTTTCTTAGCCAAAACCAAACAGAACACCTGCACTCTCAATAGAATCAAAGATTTGCATTTTTAGAGTGAATCTGACCTAACTAGTAGTCAGATTCACCTCTATAATGCTATTTCATGTAACTTCACATTCTTCAAAAGATTAGGACCATTAAAACACATAGCCTAAAAAAAATGAAGCTGAAATGCATATACATCATTTAAATCCAACAAAGGTGAATCAGCATGCCACTAAATCTGAATTTTATGCATATATAAACATCTTAACATATAGAAGCTGAAATTCATAGTAAAACACATACAAACACTGATATTTAAGCAGGATTTCAGATAGAAATTCTATTTAATACAAGGTAAAAGTTACATACCTTAAAATGCAAAAACAACAAGGAAAAATTTGACCAAATAAAGGTCAAGAAAATCAAAGTTATTTGAAGCTTAATACAGCAACAAGAACAACAGCAAACCCAAGAGAAAACCCAGGAAAATCAGCAAAGAAAGACTCGGATTTTGGCACAAAAATTACAGCCTCGAATGAATATTTTCAAAAAAATTCAGCAGCTAAACCAGTTCTTTAAAATACTCAAAACTAGACCAGAATCAGTTTCATCAGATTTTTGCATCAATTTTTTTTTCCCTATTTTTTCAGTGTCTTCTTTGTTTTTCAGATTCTTAAAAAAATAGTATTTTCAGTGTATATGTGTGAAATTTTTGTGAGAAGTTTCTCTCAAAATCTGTGGGGAATGTGTGGTAATGTGTGTTAATGTCCCCTTTTTCAGAGTGTAATAGCCCCTTTTATAGGCTGCCTAGGTAGGGTATATTTCTAGGAATACTCCTTATCCTAAAAATCTGAAATATTACAGGTACACCTGTCCATTTTTATCCCTTTGCAACAACTAGGACAGTTGTACTCTTTTCTAGAAGGTTCTATTATTTACAGCCCTATTTTCCTTTAAAAAATTACTGTTTTTAACCTAGAATATCTGATTTTGTGCTTCTCAGATTTTGTTTTTGACATTTATCCTAGAAGCTTCTTGGGTTGTTACACCCAAGATTCTTCAATTGAAGTTCCTAAACTACCCTTTAATACCTTTAGAATTACACTTTTAGTATTTAAGACTAAATGTTAGGTTATTTATTAAGTGTTGACTGATTTTATCCTAATTGAGTGATTAACTTAATAGCTAACCACTAATAAAGCTGAATTTTAGACTAACCTTTGATCCTAGGTGAATTATTTTTCAGGATTTTAGGTTAAATTAATTGTAGTAATCTTATCATGTGTGATTAGTCAAGTTTAAATTGATTATCCTAGATTAGGAGTCAACTACCTATTTCAAATTAGTGTATAAGGATGTAAACCTATGTCAACTAATGTGATGACCCAAAAGGTCATCCCATATTTTTCTAGCTAATTATGTATTCCGAGGTTGTGAAAACCTCCTTCTATCTCATCTCGATTTACGTGGACAGCCCGAGCATGTAGCTGGGAAGCCTTTATGTGAAAAACTGATAAAAATGATAATTTTGTATTAGAAATTTGAATAAAATTGACTTCGGTCAATATTTTTGGTAAACAGACCCGGACCCGTGATTTGACAGTCCCGGAGGGTCCGTAGAAAAATATGGGACTTGGGCGTATGCCTGGAATTGAATTCCGAGGTCCCAAGTACGAGGAATGAATTTTTAAAGAAAATTATTTTCTGAAAAATATAAAGGTTTTTGAAAATGAAATTTGATGTGAAACCTGTGGTATCGGGGTCGTATCTTGGTTCCGGAGCCTGGTACAGGTTTGATATGATTTATATGTGTTATCTTTGAAGTTTGGTATGAAACGAACTTCGTTTGGCGTGATTCAGACATTAAAAGCAAAAATTTGATATTTAAAGAAGTTTTGAGGAATTTCATTAATTTTTGGTTTAATTCATCGTTTTAGTGTTATTGTATATGTTTTGAAACCTCGAGCGAGTCTGTGTTAGGTTATGTGACTTTTGTGTGTGGTTGGACGGGGTCCCGGGGACCCTGGGTGTGTTCCGGATAGGCTTCGGGTCATTTTTCTCCTTTTTGGCATTGCTGTTCTGTTTGCTGTCTTTCCTTCTATGCGATCGTGAAGGCTGAGCCGTGATCACATTGTATCAATTTGGACCGCCCCCGTTTTTCTTAATCACGATCGCATAGCTCCATTCACGATTGCGGAAGTCCATCCTTTTCTTCTTCGTTTTCGCTTCCACTTGCACGCGATCGCATAGTGAATCCACATGTGGGCATCATGTCATTCTTCTACGCGATCGCATTCCGTGCTTCGCGATCGCGTAGTGTAGTGTTGGGGCAACATATATTTCCTTATATGCGATCGCAGATGTTCCTTCGCGATCACATAGAATCGTTCCTGGCCAATAATATTTTCCTCTATGCGATCGCATACGTAGTCTCGCGATCGCGATGCTTTAAATACCTGGGCAGAATATAAGTTTCCAAAAATGAGGGTTTAGCCTTTTTAACGTATTTTGACTTCTAGAACTCGGTTTTGGGCGATTCCTTGAGGGTTTTTCACAAAAATCGAATGGGTAAGTGTTCTTCCACTAGAATTAATTATATTTCATGAATTAGTTCTTGTTTTCATCATTTAATTTATGTTTTGGGTTGAGGGGATTGTGGGTTTTGAAAGAAAGTTTCTAAAATGAAAAATCATGATTTGAAAGACCAAATGTTATCGGAATTGGATAAATTTAGTATGGGTGGACTCGTATCGGAATGGGTAATCGGAATTTATAAAATTTGTCGGGTTTCGAGGTGCGGGCCCGGGGGTCGACTTTTGGGTCGATTTTTATGATTTTGTAAGGATTGAGACTTTATTATTCGGAATAGTTCCTTATAGGTTTTATATGTATTTTGAAGTTGTTTTAGTTGATTTTGAGCCGTCCGGAGGCCTTTCTGCCCGAGAAGTCTATCTTTGAGTACCGGGTTGTCATCTTTGAGGTAAGTATCTTGCCTAACCTTGTGTGGGGAACTACCCCTTAGGATTGAGTCTTCCTTGTTGATTGTAGTTCGAGTATGCGAGGTGAAGAGTGTGTACTTGTACTTATTTGCAATTAGATTTCTCTTAGGATTCGTAGATTCTTATATTACCTGTGTATGATTTGTAATTGTTACACTTGAATCCTGGTTGCTAATTTCATTCCTTCCTGTTTAAATTAGAATTACTTGTTTTTGGATTCTTCGTTGGTTATTTGACTTTACTTGACTTAACTGAATATTCTACTTCTCTTATCATCATGCTATATTTTCTTCCTAGCTTGCCTAATTGACTATAATTAGTGTCATCTAGCCTTATGGTTGACTAGCCGTAGTTGAAACATTTACTCGTTGGAGTCAAGCATGCCCGTGAGTCTTACATTGTGATTTATATGACTATTCCCTTAAGTTCTACTTAGGTCTAATTGTTAGACATTTATGTTATTGGTATTTCCTTGATGTTGCCTATTATTGGGCCTTTTGTGTGAAGCCGAGTGTTATTCCATGAAGTAAACTATTTAGGTGAGACTGGTTGTAGCTGTTTCCCTTGTCGGGATGTTATGATTATTATTACTGTTTATGCTATTAATGATATGGATTGTATTATTGACTCCCTCGCCGGGATATGATGGTTCCTATTACTGCTTATGCTGTTAATGATATGGTTTGTATTGTTGACTCCCTTGACGGGATGTGATGGTTCCTATTACTATTTATGCTGTGAATGATATCGTTTGTACTGTTGACTTCCTTGCCGGGATGTTGTGGTTTCTATTGCTAGTTAATCTGTTAATGATATTGGTTGTATTGTTGACTCCCTTGCCGGGATGTGGTGGTTTATGGGACATACTGTTGGTTTTTCTTTGCCAAACTATTGTTTATGATATTTAGCACGAAGGATAATTCCGTGCCATGTTTATGATATTTAGCACGAGGGGACATTCCGTGCCATGTTATGTTATGTTAGCACGAGGGGACATTCCGTGCCATGATTATGCTATTTAGCACGAGGGGACATTTCGTATTATGCTATTTAGCACGAGGGGACATTCCGTGCCATGTTATGTTATGTTAGCACGAGGGCACGTTCCGTGCCATGTTATGTTATGTTAGCACGAGGGGACATTCCGTGCCATGTTATGTTATGTTAGCACGAAGGAACATTCCGTGCCGTATTCATGCATTATTATTTTCGTCATTCGTGTTTTCCATTTACTGCATTTATTGGCAAGACTTAATATTCCTCCAGTACTGCATGGAAATTTCCTAGTGACGGACGGAGTCCCGATGGATAAATCTTGAGGAGATTTTTATCAAGGGATTTTTACTGAAAAGTATTATTGAAAAAGCAATGATTTTGAAATGACTATATTTGAATGACTTTCACATCCAAGGTGTATTTGAAAAGCACTAGTTTTTCCTAAAATAATATTTGGAAGTCATTTATTGAGAAAGCCTCTTTGGAAAGCTTCGTAGGTTGAAAGAAACTATGTTATACGTAATCCTCTCTATTAATTATACTTATATCTAATTTTGGAGAAAGTATGTTTTAAAAGTAAACTCTTCCATACTAAAATGATTTTATTATCAAAGTTTTTTCATATGACTGTTGTTTAAAGATTTTTACCAGTTATGGATTTTAATGGCTAAGGCCCGATGTGAATAAACTGACGTGGAGTTGAATTATCGGTGTCCTCTATTGTATTGTATTCCCTTTCGACTCGGCTTGTTTTGCTGTCCATCTTTCTGTGTATTTTTGTGTTGTTTCGTGATTGATTTATGTAATTTCCTTCCGCTTTATATTGTCATTGTGGTGGATTATCCTGAGAAGTCTTAAATAGATGTAACGTTCGATCTATATTCATGTTATCTATTTTGTAGACCAGTGGTGTCTTGACTAGTCCTCGTCACTACTCCACCGACGTTAGTCTTGATACTTACTGGGCACCGCTGTGGTTTGCTCATACTACACTTCTGCACATTTCTGTGTGCAGATCCAGGTATATATTGCCCCGGGCTGTGTCCATGTCAGTGACCCATTATCCTTTTCGATCAGTGGTGCCCTTTGCGGGTTTTCACCAACTAACCTCTCTCATTTCTCTTCTCAACTTCGCCCTGTAGTGATCTTTGCGAGTTTTCACTAACAAGACTCTCTCATATACAATTTCTCTGCTTACCGTTGCCTTACGGTGCCCGTGCGGGTTTTCACCGCTAAGGTATTACAACTTTGGAACCTTTCAGGCGAAACCATCACGGAACCATTATAACTTCTGCCCCAGTTTCACTTTTGGGGAAATTTGGATTTTTATTTTGGTGTGATTGAACCTCAGAGAGAGGCTGCCAACATATCCTTTCGGAATCAAGTCATACGTAGATCATGGAAACATTTTTGTTTTGGTTTTTGTGTTTTGTTTTTTTGTTTTTTTTCAATAACACTTTCAGGTTCCAAAGAGGGTAATCAAAGAAGAGTAACCGGCTCGAAGGGGTTTATAAGAATTTGATAGTGTTTGGGGTAGCGTGAATGAAAGCTTTCGTCATTTCGATCGGGAGCATAAACATCACAAAAAGGTCAAACATAGTACCTTTTGACTGCATCTGCATTGATAGCCGTTTCGGGGTCATTTCCTTCGATGTCCCCCAAGTACAATGCTCCTTTTGGTAGCAATTTTCTTATTATATATGGACCTTTCCAATTTGGGGTGAATTTTCCTTTCGCCTCTTCATGGTGTGGGAGGATTTGTCTCAGGACGAGTTGCCCCACTTCCAAGTTCCTAGGCCGCACTTTTGTGTTATAGGCGCGGGCAATTTTTTGTTGGTACAACTGCTCGTGGCAAACTGTGGACATTCTTTTCTCATTAATCAGAGTTAACTGTTCCAGCTGGGTTTTGACCCATTCATCATCCTCAATTTCAGCTTCGACAATGATCCGAAGGGAAAGGATTTCAACTTCTACAAGTATTATGGCTTCAGTGCCATAAACTAATAGATAGGGCATAGCTCCAACCGATGTGCGCACGGTCGTGCGATATCCCAATAGTGTAAGGGGCAGTTTCTCGTGCCATTGCCTAGAACTTTGAATCATTTTTCTGCGGATTTTGTTGATGTTTTTGTTTGCTGCTTCAACGACGCTATTGGCTTTGGGCCGGTAAGGGGTGGAATTACGGTGTGTGATTTGAAACGGTTCACATACCTCCCTCATCAAGTGACTATTTAGATTTGCGGCATTGTCAGTAATGATAGTTTTTGGAATACCAAAATGACAGATGATGTTGAGTGCACAAAATCCACCACTGCTTTCTTAGTGACGGCTTTGAATGTGACTGCCTCGACCCATTTTGTGAAATAGTCGATAACAACCAAGATAAATCTGTGCCCGTTTGAAGCTCTCGGCTCGATCGGTCCAAATGACATCCATTCCCCAGGCAACAAATGGCCAAGGTGCTGACATGGGATGCAATTCTGAAGGTGGTGCATAGATCAAATCACCATGTATTTGACACTTATGGCATTTCCGGAAAAGGCTGAAACAATCTTTTTCCATGGTCATCCAGTAATATCATGCCAGCAGGATTTTCTTTGCGAGGACGTATCCGTTCATCAGGGGACCACATAATCCTGAATGTACCTTGTTCATAATCTTCTCAGCTTCTTTGGCATCCACGCACCTCAATAGGTTTAAATCGGGAATTCTTTTGTACAACACTTCCCCGCTTAAGAAGAAGTTGCTAGCGAGCCTTCTGATGGTTCTCTTTTGGTGCACGTTATACTGCTCCGGGTATTCTTTTGTCTTCAAGAACATTTTGATATCATGATACCATGGTTGGACATCGAGCTCTATTTCGACAATGTTAAAATAACCATGTCTTTCTCGAGTTTTCCACTCCCGCTGAGCTTGCTTGATGATCAAGTCGGAATCTCCCATGATCAATAACTCCTCTACATCCATGTCAATTGACATATTCATGCCCATTATGCAGGATTCATATTCAGCACTATTGTTTGTACAGAGGAATCGGAGACGGGCGGTGGCTGGATAGTGTTGTCCCGTGGACGAAATCAAGATTGCCCCAATCCCAACACCTTTTGCATTTACAGCTCCGTCAAAGAACATTTTCCAAGTGTTGGTGTTTTCTGGGATTACCTCGATTGAGTTTACTTCCTCGTCCGGAAATTAAGTACTCAAAGGTTGATATTCGTCATCGACAGGGTTTTCAGCTAGGTGATCCGCCAAGTCTTGAGCTTTCATCACCGTGCGGGTGACATAGACTATGTCGAACTCGGTGAGCAAGATTTTCCACTTTGCTAATCTCCCGGTGGACATCGGATTTTGGAATATATACTTCAAAGGATCCAGCCTAGTGATGAGGTAGGTGGTATAAGCCAACAAGTAATGCCGGAGCTTCTGAGCAACCCAAGTTAAGGCGAAGCAAGTTCTTTCCAACAAGGTGTACTTGGCTTCATAGCTTGTGAATTTCTTGCTCAAGTAGTAGATGGCTTGTTCTTTCTTCCCGGTTGCATCATGCTGCCCGAGAACACACCCGAAGAAATATTCCAACACCTTCAAATACAAGAACAAAGACTTTCCTGGTTCTAGTGGGACCAACACTGGCAGATTCGACAGAGATTCTTTGATCTTGTCGAAAGCGTCTTGGCATTCGTCCGTCCATTTAATTGCTGCATCTTTCTTCAACAACTTGAATATAGGCTCTCACGTGGATGTCAACTGAGCAATGAACCTGCTGATGTAATTCAACCTACCACGCAAACTCATGACCTCCTTCTTGGTTTTCGGAGGGGGCATATCCCAAATAGCTTTTAACTTTGTCGGGTCCAACTCGATGCCCCGTCGACTAACTAGAAACCCCAGCAATTTCCCGAATGGAACTCTAAAGGTACACTTGGTTGGATTTAATTTCAAATCGTCATTCCGCAGACGTTCAATGAATTTTCTCAGATGCTGCACATGGTCGTCTTGTGTCCTAGATTTAATAATCACATCATCCACGTACACCTCAATTTTTTGGTGCATCATGTCATGAAAAATGGAATTCATAGCCCTCATATAGGTTGCCCCGGCGTTCTTCAGACCGAATGGCATGACCCGGTAATAGTAAGTACCCTAAGGTGTGGTGAAAGCCGTGTTTTATGCATCTTCTTCATCCATCAAAACCTGGTGATACCCATCGTAACAATCTACGAAAGACTGTATCTCATATTTGGCACAATTGGCAATGGAAAGTTATCCTTGGGGCTTGCTTTATTCAAATCCCGATAATCGACACACACTCGGACTTTCTCGTCTTTCTTAGGTACCGGGACCACATTAGCCAGCCAGATGGTGTATTGGACCACTCGGATTACTCCAGCCTTTTACTGTTTAGTGACCTCTTCTTTGATTTTGTCACTAATGTCTATTTTAAATTTTCTCTATTTTTGTTGGACGGGTGGATAACCGGGGTAGGTCGGCAATTTGTGCACCACAAGTCAACACTCAGTCTGGGCATGTCATCATAAGACCAGGCAAACACGTCTTTCAATTCGAACAGAATTTGGATCAAAGCATCCCTAGTTCTTTCATCAGTATGGATACTTATCATAGTTTCTCGGACCTCTTCTGAATTACCCAAATTAATTGGTTTGGTTTCGTTTAAGTTTGGCTTAGGATTATTCTCGAATTGTTCCAATTCTCGATTTATTTTCCTAAAAGCCCCATCTTCATCGTATTCCGGTTCTTGATTCATTATTTCTTAGTTAGACGGCGTATCAAGATCTAGGCGTGAAGTTCGCCAAACATGTCATGTTATTTAAGTCCGCATTATTAGAACTGAAAAGAGAGATAAGATGAAATAACAAAAATTAGGAAGTATAAAGAAAGAGATGCATGGACTATGAAATATTAATTTCATTTCATTGAATTTTGAACATATGAGGGTTTACATCAGAATTTAAAAAGACAATAAACTAAGAACACTCGAGCTATACCCTGAAATAACTCGAAGTTCAGAAAGGATGGCAAGGGTGAACTACCGGGACTCCCGCCTGACTGGGAATGGAGTAGCCTTCCAATTTTGGAGTTTGGCATCATGCCCCATATATTGCACTTTCGCATTTCTTGAGCCTTCTCCTGGTTGGACCATATGAGCTTCATACAACATTTGTCTCATTGCCCCACAGATCTCTTCGATTTCCTCGGCCGTGAAGTCCTCCTCTTTTTCCTCTGTGTATTTTGGCTTGATTAATGATTCAGTGATGTGCGGGATTGGCTGAGGCAACACCAACCATCTTTCTTACGCTGGCCATCCCATTTTTCATCATCGGGAATAGCTTGAAACCCTATGCCGAAGAACTTCTCACTGGTAGGAAAGGTAATAGATTCTGTGATGCCTTGCAAGGACACCCCGAGCCCTTTTCCGGGTTTGTACCCATGTTTAATCATGTCGCTAGTGACCATGATTGATGCATTCAATAAGAAGGGTTGAGGACAGGGGGTTCCTTCCTCACATTGGTCCGCAACCACAATCTCAAAAGCCTGGTAGACTATATGCTCGCTACCTTCTCTTGCTTCTAAGCAGGGGACTGATGGATCTCTGTAAATAGATTGCTCGTCTTCTCCATGGACCACAATCTCCTAGTCTTTGTGCTCGAACTTAACTATCTAGTGAAGGGTTGAGGGCACGACTCTTGCGGCGTGGATCCAGGGCCTTCCTAGGAGATAATTGTAGGAGGTATATATGTCTAAGACCTGAAATGTCACTTTAAAGTCTACAAGGCTGATAATCAAGATCAAATCAATTTCTCCTATTGTGTCCCTATTGATGCCGTCAAATGCACGGACACATACATTGTTAAGTCTGATTCTCTCAGTTCCCATATCCGTTCTTTTTAAGGTAGAGAGAGGGAAAATGTCGACCCCAGATCCACCATCCACCATAACCCTTTTCACATAGTACCCTTCACATTTAATGGTTAGGTGGAGAGATTTATTGTGGGCAGCCCCTTCCGGGGGCAAGTCATTTTTGCTAAATGAGATAAGGTTACCTCGAAGAATCGTTCTGCCATTCTTTCTATTTGTTCAACTGTAGTTTCGGACGGAACACACACTTCATTAAGCGTTTTGATCAGAGCTTTTTGATGTACACTTGAGATTATCAGCAATGATAGAAGTGAGACCTGAGTGGGGGATTCTATGAGCTGTTTAATCACATCGTATTCAGAAGTTCTCATTTTTCTGAAGAATTCTTCTGCCTCTTCGGCGCTGACTGACTTTTTAGGCGGAAAACGCTTTTGTTTGTTCTTGTTTAGTTCCTTTAGATTGAGGTATCTCTCAGACGAGTTTGCTTCAATCACTTCCCTTGTGACCTCTTTTCCTTTGTACGTCACCACCGTTTTTTTGTGGTTCCAGGGGACGGTAGTGGTATCCTTTATGGGATTCTGTGGTGCGCGGCTGATAATCACGGCTGAAGAATAGCAACTCTGTTCCTCATTGGAAAGCCCCGTCTCTGTCTTGGTTTCAACCTTTCCTGTGGCCTGAGGAACAGAGTTGCTATTCTTCACCTCTTTAGGTTGCTTGGGTGTTGGTTTGGGCTTCTTCTCTACATCAGCGATGGCGATGATAGCTTTTAGGGCTGGACCAAAATCTCGGTCTTCACAAATCATCCCAATAATTGGCCCGTTATTGTGAGCAGGAAACGGGTTATTGGTCACGTTGGGAGCTTCTTCATCCCTTAGTACCACCTTCTTTTGTTCTATTAAGCTCTCCACTGCCCGCTTGCGGGTCCAGCAATCCTCGGTATCATGTCCCTCGGCCCCTGAGTGGTAAGCACATCGAGTACCTGGCTGGTAAGAGGGGGATTATGGGTTTTTCCTGTTTTGGGGTACAGGCTGCAAGAGACCCATTTGGACTAGCTTCGGGAAAAGGCTGGAGTATGATTCACCGGTTGGTGTAAAGTTGGTCCTTCTGGGGGGCTCCCGGGGATTATTTTGTGGAGGACGAGGATTATATTGAGCTTGGCGAGGAGGGTTGTTTCTGGGTGGTGGAGCTTGGTTTTGATTATAGTGTTGTAGGGAACGGACGTACGACTGAGCATTCATTATTGGGTAGGGTTGAGGCATCACAGCATACGCCGCATCTTGGTGGGGATATTAATGTCGTAGGGTATTAGAAAAATAGCCTCGGGGATGGCGGGAGTTCCTTATACTGGAGGCCATCATTGCCACTTCCTCTTTATTTTTCCTATTAGCCGCACTCCCTGAACCACTCTGGATTGCCTGGGAAGTTGCCCTTATCGCCGACTAGCTCAATATGCGACCGATTTTTAGGCCATTTTCAGCCATCTCTCCAATCTTTATAGCTTCCGCAAATGGCTTGCCCATATCGGACATCATATTCTGGAAGTAGTCAGCCTCCTAGGCTTGTAAGAAGATGCTGACCATTTCTGTCTCGTCCATCGGAGGCTTTACTCTGGAAGCTTGATCACGCCACTTAATAGCATATTCCCTAGAGCTTTCTGAAGATTTTTTCTTGAGATTGGACAAAGAGTTCCTGTCTGGCGCTATGTCCACGTTATATTAAAATTGTCTGACAAAGTCTCGGGCAAGGTCGCCCCATATCTTCTAGTGGGAAATATCCCGGTCCATGTACCATTCCCAGGCAATTCCAGCAAGGCTTTCTCCAAAGTATGCCATCAATAACTCTTCTTTTCCCCTACCCCTCTCAATTGATTGCAATATCATTTCAAATGGGCGATTGGGTCTCCATGCCCGTCATACTTTTCAAATTTTGGTGTTTTGAAGCCCACGGACAGATGCACATGAGGAAACATGCATAGATCGGTGTAAGATACACTCATTTGGCCATTCAGGCGCTGTATGTTCTTCAAGCTTTACTCAAGACTTCTCATTTTTCGTGTCATATCCTCTTGTTCGGAATTTCTCCAAATACTCTCCTGTTCCATAGTAGATTCAGATTGTGGATGTTGCGGATAAGAATTCGTAGTGACTCGGGTGGTAACCAGTTGGAATTGAGGAGCTTGAAAAGTTAAATTTGATGGCTGATAGCTCTGTCGTGGCAATGTTAGTTGCGCCATACCGACAGCTGGCGGCGCGGTGAATACAACAGATGGTATCCCAGAAGACGGTGCCTGGGGTGTCACGACCCAAAATCCATTAAGGTCGTGATGGCGCCGGTCACCACTATCGGGCAAGCCAATCATTTAAATAATTAATAAAATATTTATTTTTTTTTAAAATTCTTGAAGTCACTCTTTTTTTTCATTTTCTTAAATAATAATTAGTGAACTTCCATTGAGAATTCAACAATAATATCTTAAAAAATTTAAATAGCGAATAAATCCCAAAATTATCCTAGAACCCGGTGTCACAAGTGCATGAGCAAATATCTAAGAATTTTAAATGTACCACAATACTTGTCCGCAATACAAACTGGACGAGGAATTTAAAATAAATATAATACATCTGAGGAAGAATCTACCGGCCGCGGGTCATTCCGGATGGTACAGCTCTTCTAAGTCTCCAAGTCATTCACATCACTGCGTCAAGCAGGGCCACTATCTATGAATGTACCTATGAAATAAAAATGCTCAACAAGTGTAGCATGAGTACGAAAACAACGTGTACTCAGTAAGTATCCCTCCTAACCTCGAAGAGGTAGTGACAAGAGGTTGGATTTGACACTTGTTAGAGGTCGTTTTTAATAAAAATCAGGGGTGACACAAGGCATGGATAACATAGGCAACTTTATAAGTCATGACAGGAAAATAACAACTTCTTTCACGTTTAACATTTTAAATCTTCGTCATTTCAATTGACAATTTAAAATTTCCAGGTCAGTAAACAGGTATAAATCACAGAAAGTACGCAGCAATTATCATGCGCAAGAAATTCCGAGGGTCGAACGACGTGGACCAAAAATAATAAACTTTGCACTGCCGAAGGGTCGAACGACTCGAACCATAGATGCATCTATTACCCCGCTCGCGAATCGAACATGCGACGCGGTCATATATAAATAATATAGCTACCCTGCTCGCGAATCATACATGCGACTCAGGTACTCATAAATACAGATAAATTCATCTTTTATCAAGAAAACAGTTACTCGAGGAAGTGATAAAATTCTCTTTTTAATGGACTCGAAGGTAGTATTTAAATATTTTTTGGAGATCCATTTTCCAAGTTCGATAAGGTTTTAAATATTATAAATTCATCCATAAGGTTACAAGTATGGAAAATAAAACATACTTTATCGGGAAAATAATTATCCCAGGAAAATCAATTCTCTTTCTAGATGATTAAGAAAAATAAACTTCAACCTTCTTAGGTATTCAGTTACTAATTCAATAATATAAACAGTCTAATTTCATTAGCAAAATTTTAAGTACAACAAGTAAAGCATGCTAGTGGGTCCTAGACTACCCAGACACAAGTATGATAGTAGCTACGCACGGACTCCCGTCACCTCGTGCGTACGTAGCCCCCACAAATAGTAGCAAATATTCGATTAGTTCACCTATGGGGACAATTCCCCCTCACAAGTTTAAAAGGAGACTTACCTCACTCCGAAGATTTAAAACCGGCCTCCAAGCCCTTCCGACGACTCACATTGATGCACAACGCCCCAAAACTATCCAAATAACAGACAAACCAATGAAAATATACTCTAATACTTATAACAATTCAATTTATATAAATTCACAATTCTGCTAGAAAAGTTGACAATATTTCCCTCGGGCCCACGTGCCCGGATTCCTAAATTTCTCGAAGATAAACTCTACCCATAGCCTTACTAACTCAGATATATAATTTACTCTAACTTTCATGCTCAAATTTGTGGGAAAAATCCAAAAATACACATTTTAGGTCTTCTTCAAAAATCCCAAATTTTCTACAAATTTCCCCCTCTAATCCATGTATAATTCAAGTATTTAACTCAATATGGGGGAGAAATCACTTACCTTATGGAAGATGCTGAAAATACCACTCCAAAATCGCTCCAAAATCGCCCTCCATCAAAGAAATGATGTGCAAATGAGTCAAGAGCTCGGCTTTAAAATACACACTGCCCAGGCCCGATTTCAGCACCTGTGGCTTTCAACATCGCACCTGCGCGCCCGCAGATGCGCCCATGCACCCGCACTTCCTCCTCCCCAGCCGGGCTTCGCACCTGCGCTCCGACTTCCGCATCTGCGCTTCCGCAGGTATGGAAATAGCTTTGCACCTGCGCCCCCAGCCATGCCAGCCTACCCTCGCACCTGCAACGCCAAAGCCGCCCCTGCTGCCCTTGTTGCGCATGTGCGGTCACACCAGAAACCAACAGCCTTAACCCTTCCTCAACTCCAAAATTTCGATCCGTTAACCACCCGGAATCCACCCGAAGCCCCTGGGATCCCGTCCAATTACACCAACCTGTTCCAAAACATAATGCGGACCTGCCCGAGGCATAAAATCACATCAAATAACATCGAAACAATGGATAGCATCACAATTCAATCTTTATGAACTTTGAAATTTCTAACTCCTACATTCGATGCCGAAACCTATCAAATCATGTCCGATTGACCCCAAATTTTGCACACAAGTCACATTCAACACTACGGACATGCTCCAACTTTTGGAATCGCATTCCGACCCCGATATCAAAATTTCCACTTCCGGTCGAATTTCTCAAAAACCTTCAAATTTTTATCTTTAGCCAAAAAATAACCTACGGACCTCCGAATTCACTTCCGATCATGCTCCCAACTTCATATTCACCATACGGAGCTATTCCCAAACTCAGAATCCCAAACAGACATCAACATCATTGAAATGCACTTCAACCCAGACTTATGAAATTTCTTCTAAAATGCTGACTTCTACAATATGCACCAAAACGCTCCCGGGTCATCCAAAACCCGATCCGAACATACACTCAAGTCCGAAATTATCATACGAACCTGCTGCAACCTTTAAATCCTGATTCTGAGGTCGTTTACTCAAAAATCCAATCTTAGTCGATTATTCCAACTTAAGGCTTCTGAAATGAGAATTTTCTTTCCAAATTGACTCTAAGCTTTCCTAAATTCAATTCCGACCACACCTACAAGTCATATCACCTGAAATGAAGCTGCTCATGGCCTCAAACCAATGAACGACATTGATGTGTGGCTAGAATTCATGGTTTAACACGTTATATGCCTTACATTTTATGTGCGTTAATGATAAAAATACACTTTCTATGTGCACAATGGAGTCTATTTCATGTGTAGGTGAATTGGAGATGGAAGACGAGCAAAATGGATGCAAAAACGTCAAAAATACGCTCAAGAGGCGAAGAGGAGTGCACCAGGCTATAGCCAAACATTTGATCCTTAAGGCCAGGCCTGGCCTGGCTTTATCCAGGCGTTAGAGCCATAACGCCAGGCATGTCTTGGCTTTATCCAGGCGTTTGGTCCATAAAGCCAGGTCCCTGGTCTGGTCCAATTCGAGTTTTTGAAGATTTTAGGTGTTTCCCAGTTTGAATAGAAGTCTCCTACATGTTTAGGGTTTATCCGAAACATATAAATAGACCCAAAAAACACAACTTGAAAGGGAGGAAGCGATTGAAGTGAAGAAAAACATGTGGATTACTACTCAGTGAAGCAAACATTGATTTTTATAGATTTTATTTATTATTTTGTAATTCAATTATGCAAGTTATTTTAGAATTGATTCTTATGAATATGAGTAGCTAATTTTCTTAATCTAGGGTTTTGGTGGAACCCGTTGGGGGATAAACTTATGGTGATATTAATATAGTTTGGTTGATTGTTCATCTCTATTTGTTCAACTACGTTCTTGTTGTAGTTAATTGAAT
>ML384968.1:91312-134477 GCA_005239525.1 Nicotiana knightiana
CACTCCCGGAGTATAGACGAAAGTCATAACCGAGGGTTTAGAAGTTGGATTAGAAATAACGATACTTCGGGTGCAATCTAATGTGAACTGTAATGCAATCTAGCTAGCGTAACTTGAGAGAGTGCGTCTAGTAAATTATCATAATTACTTGAGAGAGATTTATGGTAGATAGAGTGTTCATGATTGATAGAGAAAATTAATCAAGTTATATGAAATATCCGAGATGTAAGTTCACCAACTGGAGAAACCATAGCCTTAGACCTTTATCATAATTGTTTACAACACATTGTTAGTAATTGTTAATTATTATTATTGTCAGTAGAATTAGTAAAACATCACCAATTTATATTCAAAAAGTATTGAGAGAATTGATTGAGTAAAAGTTGTGTATTCTAAAGACTTGATTGATACGTTAATTCTCCGTGGGATCGACTCTGGGCATAAGACCCCGGATTATATTTGCAGCACCCGTTTAGTCTTTATATAAGACATAGTTGAGCGTGATCAGACATGCTAGGGATCAAAAGTACCGGTCGGGTCGTTATATTCTCTCCCACTTAAACATACGTTCGTCCTCGAACGTGCTAAGAACTGCTCTAGAGTTATCTAAAATCACTGTTTAATACCTCGTGCACCCGCCCGTGCTACCACAACCCAGCCTAGTACTTTAGCTCGGTCAAATCCGAAGATATCCTTTTTCATTTAGGCAAATTGGCCTTAGAACCAAGTCTTCAACATCCGAAATCCTCTGCCAGGCCTGTTTCCAGTATACGAACACCATATCAACTACCACACGATGTTCCAGAACATGACTGCATACCTTTGCTGAATTAGCACCATGCACCACATAATTCATCATCTAACCACAATGACATTCCCTGGACCTTAATAGCCAAAATTTCATGAGTCTGATGCTCCCGATGCATCTCATGACATATATATAGGTCTTGCTATAACTCTTACGATACCACCACAATAGAGGAGGTGTGTAGAAATTTACAACCAACTGCAGAGTCAACAAATCATTAAATCTCTCCCCCTGACTAGAATCATCACCTCATTATGAACCAACTGTTGGTATTTGTTCTTTAATATACACTTCATATAACCTTATCGCACTGATCCCTGATCCGATAGTCTCGTTTCACCCCAGTGTGAACTGCTGAGGCAACAAATCACCTTAAACATGACCAACAGTCTCACATGATACCACAACGCGCCAATAGACCACAACTTGAACGCGATACATAAAGAAAACAAATATGAAAGGAACTACTCAACTCACGCAATTAATATGAACCTTTCTACGAAAAGTAGGAAGCAAAACACAAGAAAATAGATATAGGAAACCTTACTCAACATCAAACTGTTGCGGCATGCAACCAGATCCAAATAACATACCCGTGGCGACGTGTCACCCGATCCACACATAAAAATTACATAAGAAGATACACTCCGAGCTAAATTTCTCATTACCACAAAATATCGAACATTGGTCACAAGTACGTTAAGTGCACAATACCATCCTGGGGGGACTAATAGAGCCATACGCTACAAACTCAAGCACAACTGAGGTGCGATACATAATCTGAATCTCAAGAGCTATCCGGATCACATAACATCATCACTACGCGGGAACTTAACACATAGGAAAATATCAAGTCGTTTCCCAACTCACACGACACAATAGAATATTACATGAGATGAACGAAGACGGGACAACATCTGCTGTTCTAATACCTTTCCATGAAATGCGCTATACTAAAATGAACACGCCTGACTCAGACGGAGCCCATAATCATATTTAAATCCATCCACAAACATCGCGTCTACCTTGCTCGCACCAAACTAGGCTAATAGCTTTACCTGGGTCCATATTAACCCACTTCCTCTCATAATACGCAAGAACAACCATCATAGCCGGGACAAACACCCCACAATCCACAACCAAATGAACCGAACGCCTTCCAGGCATAAATTCTCAAATAAGCAATATTACAATTCTTTATACTCAGTCCAAATCTTCAATCCATTAAGTGACTCACATGTCACACTCATATGATCATCCCGTGGTCACACTCCCACGACCTTCTACAAAAGGTATCAAGTCTGCACATCCACCACTGGCCACACTAACGCTGTAAAACAAATCAAGAACCCATAACTAGGATGCAAATCCTCTTTCACCAAACATCGATCTCAGGTGACACTGAAGACAACACCAGCTTACTCTAAACATTCAAATCTCTTTTTCTTGCTCATCCGAGCTCATGACGTCCTTGTCAATACCGAACCGCAACCTCGATCCTTACTTCGAGTTACATACTACTTACCGCACCTAACATGCCAATATGAGATAGCGCAAGAATTCCATCATAGCTTCTGAACCAATAATAGGGTGAACACTTCATAATATAGAAACCTTTTACTTACCCCAATTCAAGAGAACCACCACAACACACCAGTGAATTTCCCACAATCACAATACATGCAAATCCTTAAGTAGTAGTCTATACCACCATGACCCTTCCGGGGTCTGCCCACCCATGACAGGCCATAGTGCTTAAATGCTTCCAAATAAAATCTATCACGGCGACCGACAAGCCTCTCACATACCGTCACAAATTGCATGCATAACTTAATCATGCTGAAGGAACTGATCACTGCCGTACATCTGCCATTTCAACCATGGTTATCCAATCTATTTTCTTCCAATTTATCCTTTACTTGACTTAGAAGTAACAATAGCCTCATCCAAACATTGTGAACTCAAATCCGCCCTCCTCTTGAGCGACCTTGTATCACGAGACCGCATTGTCTCCAAACCCATGAACCGTCTCATGCTCTCCTTGCTCGCGCATTCACATCTTCTACTGATATACCCATCCTGGAAATCTTCCTACAAGTCCGGAGCCTATTTCTCTCATTCCTCCAATACCATACTGTAAGCCAAAAACATCATGGAACATTCGGGGCCTCCTATTACAATCTGTTGCAAGGCCCGATCCTTAGCCATACTGCGGACATGAAACCCTTAAGCACCGTATACTTAACTTTCGAATTCATTAGGACCACTATTGAGAGTCACCCACTTTGTCTTGGCACGAATACAATCAACTCCAAGTCTCTTCTAGCACACGAACCCCCTTTCAATGAAGCACGTGACTGAGTCACTACCCTTATAACTCGCCTATGCATGAAGCATAAATTCTAAATCTTCTAAAGCTTAGCCCTGGTCCAATAGGGCCAACTTCCGCACACGTTTATCAAATCCCATGCGCAATTACCATTTTACTCCTTTCCCCTTAGCTGTAATAACTTGCCAATACGCTGATAATCCGTAACCCTATGAGAAGATAATCCTGCAACCCAATGGCAGGCGGTGGGACTCTCCCACTTAGCCCGAAGCTACTCTTTGTACCACTCTGGACCCCACCAAAATTCTTTCTCCATTACCGACATGATCTTTCTCAATCAACCCATCAAATTCTTCTAAATTCTCATGTCATCATTCCATGAATACTTTAATTCTCTAGCATCACTCACATATTCGGCCTGCCACTGAATAGCCACTAGAATTCCTCGCAGAAACTTGCCAAACACACGACCGCTAACCTGCTCATAGGAGATAACCCACCTGTGGAAATTACCAACTGACACCTTCCAACGACGTTGTACTTCACAATCTCTACGACATCAATACCCCATCCTATGCCCGTCCTCATTTACTAACTTTACCAGTTCGTCCGCTCCTCATGGACATATACTAAAAGCACGACAACATCTTCCAATTGACCGCTATATTGCATCCTTGTTCATCCCGAACAATTCCTCTATGTTGTATCCAACCTTCCGCCGAAATAGCCAATATTCCCAAATCACTCCAAACTTCCCCTCAAGAGGTGTATCTATCTTACCACATAACTCCTATGCTACACTGCCACTCTCCCACTTTGGTTAAACTCATTCCTGCAAGAAACTACCTGACTTCCTTTCCTTACACCTGACCTTTTAGAAATTTAACCATCACCTAATACTTTCCACGTGTCCTTTCTCATCCCTTGCTGCCCAGCCGTTGCCTTAGACCAATAACTATCTTTGTAGCACTTAAACCAGCAGATCACCATAACTTCAAACCTTTCCGAAGATCATCTTTCTTGAGCTGCCTTTCTTAGAAATACTTATTCAATACTGAACCACCGCACACCAGGACCTCTGATAACCGCTTCTTCAATATTACTTCACAACACTCTGACCCAATGCAACTGAAGAAACTATAACACCGGCGAACTTAACATATTCAATTCGATAAAAAATGGCGATACCACATCACAGATGAAAATTCCACCTCGCTTGAAAACACCAAGTCTTATTATTCGTTCAACCCAAATTTGAACATTCATAGTTCGATTGCCTTTCCTCCTCCGGAACTGAAATACTGAAAATCTCGAAATCATGCTCTGAGAAGACCTCCTTTTAAGTCATTCATTGTCCCAACAAATGGGAAAACTTCCTATCACCACGTCAATACCGTGCGGTGACCAATAATAAGCATCATAGAACCTGAGCATAACCTCAAAGCCCTCAGAAACACAACTACTTAGCTGAAACAACATATTATCCTTCCGCAGAGCGACGACAATAGCCCCAACCAGTTACGGATGGAAAAACATCACGCACCATATCTGTAGTACCATTACCATTCCTCAAATTCCCGATTCATAGTAAGCGCTTCACGACGTGTAAGATTGAGTAAGAAGGAACGTAGGCAAAAGCCTCAAAGGAATCAAATCACACGATGAGGAATCAAGAAGGGAAGTACTCCTAACAGTTCTGTAGCCTCTCGAAGATAAGTACAGACGTCTCCGTACCTATCTGCAAGACTCTACTAGACTTGCTCATGACTCGTGAAACCTAAGGGAAAATCNATCCATTAAGGTCATGATTGCGCCGGACACCACTGTCGTGCAAGCCAATCATTTAAATAGTTAATAAAATCTTTATTTTTTAAAAAAAATTCTTGAAGTCACTCTTTTTTTCATTTTCTTAAATAATAATTAGCGAACTTCCACTAAGAATTCAACAATAATATCTTAACAAATTTAAATAGTGAATAAATCCCATAATTATCCCAGAACCCGGTGTCACAAGTGCATGAGAAAATATCTAAGAATTTAAAATAAATATAATACATCTGAGGAGGACTCTGCCGGCTGCGGGTCATCTCCGGATTGTGCAGCTCGTGTAAGTCTCCAAGTCAGTCACATCACTGCGTCAAGCAGGGCTACTATCGATGAATGTACATGTGCAATAAAAATGCACAGCAAGTGTAGCATGAGTA
The DNA here is from genome assembly GCA_005239525.1 of Nicotiana knightiana. Classification (NCBI taxonomy): domain Eukaryota; kingdom Viridiplantae; phylum Streptophyta; class Magnoliopsida; order Solanales; family Solanaceae; genus Nicotiana; species Nicotiana knightiana. The sequence goes on from ML384968.1 coordinate 96,654, forward strand.
CGAAAACATCAGGTACTCAGTAAGTATCCCGCCTAACCTCGAATAGGTAGTGACGAGAGGTCGGATTTGACACTTGCTAGAGGTCGATTTTTAATAAAAATCAGGGTTGACACAAGGCATGGATAACATAGTCAATTTAATAAGTAATGACAGGAAAATAGCAACTTCTTTCACGTTTAACATTTTAAATCTTCTTAATTTCAATTGACAATTTAAAATTTCCAGGTCAGTAAACAGGTATAAATCACATAAAGTACGCATCAATTATCATGCGCAAGAAATGCCGAGGGTCGAACGGCGTGGACCAACAATAATAAATTGTGCACTGCCGAAGGGTCGAACGACTCGAACCATAGATCTATCTATTACCCAGCTCGCGAATCGATCATGTGACATGGTCATATATAAATAATAGAGCTACCCTGCTCGCGAATCATACATGCAACTCATGTACTCATAAATACAGATATTCACACAATAAATTCACCTTTTATAAGGAAAACAGTTACCCAAGGAAGTGATAGAATTCTCTTTTTAATGGACTCGAAGGTAGTATTTAAATATTTTCTGGAAACCCATTTTCCATGTTCGATAAGGTTTTAAATATTATAAATTTATCAGTAAGGTTACAAGTATGGCAAATAAAACATGCTTTATCGGGAAAACAATTATCCCAGGAAAATCAATTCTCTTTCTAGATGATTAAGAAAAATAAACTTCAACCTTCTTAGGTATTCAGTTACTAATTCGATAATATTAACAGTCTAATTTCATTACCAAAATTTCAAGTAGAACAAGTAAAGTATGCTAGTGATCCCAGATTACCCAGACACAGGCATGATAGTAGCTACGCACGGACTCCCTTCACCTCGTGCACACGTAGCCCTCGCAAATAGTAGCACATATTCGATTAGTTCACCTATGGGGACAATTCACCCTCACAAGGTTATAAAGGAGACTTACCTCACTCCGAAGATTCAAAATCGGCCTCCAAGCCCTTCCGCACAATGCCCCAAAACTATCCAAATAATGGGCAAACCAATGAAAATATACTCTAATACTTATAACAATTCGATTTATATAAATTCTCAATTCCGCTCAAAAGGTTGACAATATTGCCTTGGGCCCACGTGCTCGGATTCCTAAATTTCTCGAAGATAAACTCTACCCATAGCCTTACTAACTCAAATATATAATTTACTCTAATTTTCATGCTCAAATCTGTGGGCAAAAGCAAAAAATACACATGCATAATTCAAGTATTTAACTCAAGATGGGGGAGAAATCACTTACCTTATGGAAGATGCTGAAAATACCACTACAAAATCGCCCTCCGTCGAAGAAATGATGTGCAAATGAGCCAAGACCTCGGTTTTAAAATATACACTGCCCAGGCCCAATTTCCACACCTACGGCCTCCAACATCGTACCTGCACGCCCGTAGGTGCGCCCATGCACCCGCACCTGCGGCTTCCTCCTCCCCAGCCAGGCTCCGCACCTGCGCTCCCTCTTCCACATCTGTGCTTCCTCAGGTGCGGAAATAACCTCGCACCTGCGCCCCCAGCCAAGCCAGCCTAACCTCGTACCTCGACGCCAAAGCTGCACCTGCGACCCTTGTTGCGCAGGTGCGATCACACAAGACACCAGCAGTCTTAGCCCTTCCTCAACTCCAAATTTCGATCTGTTTACCACCCAGAATCCACCCGAAGCCCCCGGGATCCCGTTCAATTACACCAACCTGTTCCAAAACATAATGCAGACCTGCCCGAGGCCTCAAATCACATCAAATAACATCGAAACAATGGATTGCATCACAATTCAATCTTTATGAACTTTGAAATTTCCAACTCCTACATTTGATGTCGAAACCTATCAAATCATGTCCGATTGACCCCAACTTTTGCACACAAGTCACATTCAATATTACGGACCTGTTCCAACTTTTGGAATCATATTCCGATGCCGATATCAAAATTTGCACTTTTGGTTGGATTTCTCAAAAACCTTCAAATTTCTATCTTTAGCCAAATGACTTCAAAATAGCCTACGAACCTCCGACTTCACTTCTGACCGCGCTCCCAACTCCAGATTCACCATACGGATCTATTCCTCGACTTGGAATCCCAAATGGACATCAATATCACTAAAATGCACTTCAATTCAGACTTATGAAATTTCTTAAAAAATGTTAACTTTTACAATATGCGCCGAAACGCTCCCGTGTCATCCAAAACCTGATCCATACATACACCCAAGTCTGAAATCATCATTCGAACCTGTTGGAACCTTCAAATCCAAATTGTGAGGTCGTATGCTCGAAAATCCAATCTTAGTCGATTGTTCTAACTTAAGGCTTCTTAAATGAGAATTTTCTTTCCAAATTGACTCTAAACTTCCCGAAATTCAATTCCGACCACACCTAGTCATATCACCTAAAATGAAGCTGCTCATGGCCTCAAACTGCTGAACGACGTGCTAGGGCTCAAAATGACCGGTCGGGTCGTTACATGGAGGCGGACCTCAGAAGGCATTCCGGTGAAGTTTGATGTCATAGTAGGAAACCCAAATGGTATGAACGGGTTAGGTTATGAAATTGCAACATTAGTGGTCCCTCCCATTCTCGAGAATAATTCAGGGAAACCGGGGATAACACTAGGCGGCTCCCTTCCATTAGACCAAGCATCCCACATTTATAACATACGGCATCTCAGCCTCCTATTCTCTTCGGCGACTGCTGATTCTTACTGTGGGATAACCGATGCGGGGCTATCCTTAGGTTCGACAATAGATATATGACCTTCCGATGCCATTGCAACGCTTCCTTTGGACCTTGTAAAATAATGGTGTGTCGCCAGAATACCACCGCAAAAACCAACTACCTTAAAAGTAAGAACCCTTTGAGAGTAGACAGCAAACAGGTTAGTTTGAGATATTAACATATAGGGAATCACACGTTGGGACGCAATGCACCTAAGGAGTCGGACCTTTTTCTAAAATGTTTGCGACGGCTGTGTGTTTCATCCCAGCTTTAATGTTTCACTCTTTTCTTTCTTGATTATTTTCTTTTAGGGTTATGATCGAATCCCATGTGGATTGCCTACGTATCATGACGCCGCGTGAATCAGATCATCACGTAGTTCAAGGGATAAATACAAAAGGAAATGAACATTCTGATTTTTCAAATTTTCATTCATTAAATAAAACTTCAAATTTCATCCATTACAAAAGACTTTGACATACGTTCATGGAAATTAAAAGACTACAAAAAACTTAAAGTAGACTTAAACAGACTGCAAAAAGAAAATTAAATACGGACTCGAAAAAGGACATCATGAATACATAAATGCCTCTACTGCTCCAGGGGCCTGGGGGACATCAGTCGGTCTTGTCGTGGGCCTGCGCACCATGTCTCGTTGGAGGCGATATAGGTCATCCATTAGCTGGCGGACAAAAATCATCACCGCAGCGAAGAAGGTAGATCGTGTCATGTCCTCACACTCTTGGCATTTTGTAATAGCATAATCAGCAATTTCTCTGACCCTTTCTATGATGATACCCTTTTACTGAAGTAAGTGCCCAATCTGCTGGGATCTAGCTTCTAAAACCTGGGTGGCCTTATAGTTCTTTTCTTGCAACTGTTGCAAATCTTCTTCTAATCGAGCCTTGAGTGCATAGCAGTGTTCCCTTTCTGCTTTGAAATTCTTTGCTTGCTTAGCCATTTCATTTTCAAGAGTGGTTACCTTTTGTTTCAGGCCTGTGACTTCTCGGTCATATTTTCCTTTCAGCTTTTGAATAAACTCTGTCTGCTCTTCTGCATTTCTTTCTAGTTTTGCCCGAGCTCTTGTCAATTCTTCCTCAGCTTTGTCCAAATCATCCCCGTAGTTGCACACTTTTTGCCTAAGACTATTGATAAGTCTTTCGTCAGTTTTGCTTCTCTCTAGGTTCTCAGTAGCTATTTTCATTTTTTGGATATGGGCTCAAAGAGCTTCATTTTCTTTGGTCAACCTGTTTTTCTCCCCTTCACTTGTGGAGGCTTGCAAACTATTTTCAAATTTGATATCTCTGATATGGGCTTCCAATTTGCTTATTGTGGCCATGTAGTTGTTCTCTTTTTCCAACCGACCCCAATGATCTTGTGCTTCATCGGTAAATTGTTGTACGTGGGGCCTCTTGGCGGGCCGTTCTGGCTCTTGATTCTCGCTACCCTTTCTTCCATACCAAGTGGTGTAGCCAGACTCCACCTCACCTCTGGATAAATCCCTCACTCGAGTCTGTGGCTCCAAAAATCTACACTAATGCCAAATCTGGCGGAGCCTATCTTCCGGAAATGCAGCTCTTGGGCACAATTCAATGACTTGTCGACTTAGGTCTTCATCGTGTGGAACATTTTGATGCCTTCCTAGTTGTCATAAGACCCGGTGTGAGGCATACGACTGAATACTTCAGAGACCCATCAATAGAAGATAGCATACTTCGGCTGACATATAGATGACTTCATTGATAGGGAGCCAACCAAATGTCCATTCAATTTGGTTGGCAGTCAATGAACTCAAGTGTGCAAGCCATGCTTCTATGCCTTCTGGAAATTCATGACCCTCTACCCGAGTCCCATGTTCTTCAATGCAATTTAGGCCAGTCATACCGTAGTTCATATAACCCGAGCGATGGCAGAGATGTTCGATCATCTAGATTTGTAAGAGTAGATTGCATCCCTCGAAGAACTTTCCTCCAGATTGGCAAACAATTAAGGCACATTAGATTTCTGCTACGATCATTGGTACAAGAGTGCCATTAGACTTTTTGATAATGAAGTCAACTACTCCTACAAGTCCAATATCTATACATCTATCGCTCTTCGGGCAGATTAGGATACCCAGGAATGCTACCAAAAAGGCCAATCCCCAGCGGGCCTCCCATTTAGTTTGATTCCCGTGGTGGGTTAAACCGGTATTCACAGCTTCAAAACCCCGAGGATCCCCGTAATGATGGTAAATGAAGTAAAATGTGCAGAAACCCTCAGATAAGTTCAGATCTTAGATTTCCCTACTGATGCTCAGAAGGTCTAGGAATTTGTGAGGAGTCACAGCTTTGAGTGCTACCGGATAACGGCTTATGAGATTCTCACTAAGGTCAACATACCCAGCTATCTCTTCCAGTGTGGGTGTTAATTAAAAATCCGAGAAATGAAACACATTGTGCGCTGGATCCCAGAATGGTATTAGAGCCTCAATTATGTCTAACTTCGGCTTAATCTTCAAAAGGCCGGTGAGACCGCCTAAAGCTTTTACCACGCACCTCTACTGACCTCCCCCAGGTTTCTCCACCACGTATGGAGTCCTATGGGAATTTGCTCTACAACTTTAAAAGGGATATTTTCAACGGTGCTCATCCTTCATATTTATTTAAGTGATTGGTTAAGAAAAAGCAAAATCACGATTTATTTTTTTGACCAAAGAGAAAAAGGTGCTACTTTTGCAAAAAATTGTATCTAATTGAAAATGGACCATCTTTGCAAATGCGACCCTTCAGCACTTCGGGAAGGAAAGATTTTAAGGATGTGTTTGATAATCGGGTCAAAAATTTAAGAAAAATACCATAGGTGGCTATTCTTACGAGAACAACCTTCCGGTGCTCCATCGGGACATTTTGGCTATTTAGACAAGAACGACGTCACCTAACTTTATTTATGACCATATTTTTTGTATTTTTTGCAAAATAAGGTTGGACCCGATGGGGTTGCCTATGTATACCACACCGGTGAGAATCAAATAATGCGTAGTTCGGAAAATTTTGACACAATTTTGAAAACTAACTCATTTCATTTTTCGGAATAAATTTCCTTCTTTCTCTCTTTTTTTCAAAAACTTTTGGCAGAGTTTCGAGGCAATTTTCAACATCGGATAAACTTTCTATTGTATTTCTCTCTTGATTTTCTGTTATTTCTTTTCTTTAGCCGGTCAACAAACAAGCCGAAACGAAATATTATACACGTAGCAGGTAAGATGCATCAGGATGGTCTTTATTTCGGGTTCACCTGTCCTAGACGGACCCAACTCCTGTGTTGAGTCCCATAAGTCAAATGCACATGATGCAAATAATCAGTCCTACTAGGGATCCGGCATGAGGCTATGTTATTCTAAGTTTAAATCCTGGGATTTTGTTCTAGACCTGGCTTACCCGAGCGGACAGCTCGAGCCGAGGAGGGGCAGCGTACCGGGAATATAGAAGCTTCACCGGCTTTGCAACTTATCCGAAACTCATTGTAAAATTTTGATATGACTCTAACAGAAAAGAAGTCACACGAAGTGCACACTTCCCATATGATTTAGAAGACTCATAGAGAAGAGGGTTTCAACACAGTTTATATACAGTTTAGATAATATCAAAGAGGTAAAAAAAATGGCATTTAGCACATTAGGCTCAAACACGTAAAAAATAAGACAATCATGAAAGCCAATCATAACAGTTATTCTAAGCTCGAATTCTGAACCCTGAACCAGATATTTGGGGTTCGATCCCCAGCAGAGTCGTCAGAGCTGTCACACCTCCTTTTTCCCGAAAAGGGTATAAAGGAGTTTTTCCAATTTAAGTGACATAAATCGAAATGGGATTATTTATTTAAGTTTTTAGAGTCACCACCCGGATTTTTTACGGTGTTTCGGTACACCATTTATTTATTGAAATCCCAAACCGAGGAAAATTTTACTCTTTTTAAAATGTCTGAGAACCAGAAATTCGGGTAAAAAATTCTGCTAACCCGGGAGAAGGTGTTAGGCACTCCCGAATTCCGTGGTTGTAGCACGGTCGCTTAACTATTAATATTTGGTCTAATTATCTAATTGTTTACATATTTTAAACCTATTGTGCCTTTTTAGCCTTCTTACTTTGTAGCCCTTTTAATATTTACGGATTATTCTGAAACAAGTCACGATGGTGTGTACTTACCGTTTTTGGACACATTCTAAACGCGCCACATGAAATGCACCCGCAATTTACAATGTGTTACTTTTTTATTATAGTTTTAATTTGTGGTCGAATAGCATGAATTGCAAACCCGAGTGTAGATTACGTAATCATGACTATGGTCATGATGATTTAAGTGCTTATTTGAAACAAAATTATTATTCATTTGTTTTTCTAAGTTGTTTGTAATACTAGTCTAAAAGAGATATTCTTGGACTACAAGGTATAAGTTTGTTCAAGGTCTTCTAAGACTAAGTTAGCTAGTCTAAGGATGCGTATTTGGGCCATGGCCAAATCTGGCCCAATTTGTAATTAGCACCTTAGGCCAACCTATTTTGTTCAATCTCTAAATATTATCATGAATGGGTTGGCGCGCATATGATATCATATGATATTAGAAAATTCAGGAGTAAGAAAATAAGAAACTTAAACGACACTAGTTAAGACATTCAACATGGTATAATGTTATTTTTTTCAAGGCTATTTATTTCCATTTCATGCTTTGCGTTAAAAGATGAATGTACTGAACAAACAAATAATTTCCAGTTCTGTTTTTCGTTTGTAGTGGCCATTGATATGAGAAAAAATCTAGTGAGGAGTACGTTGATCAATTGGTAAGGGCTGAATGTTGATTTTATTAAATCATATTCCTATAAAGACAATCAAATTGCTTTGATCAAAATCTGGCCATTTTTATTAACCATCCTTCAACATGTTTTAATGACCTTTAAAAAGAATTAATCTGAACCTGAAGCTACATATATATGTAAAACTGTACCTAAACCAACCATAAGTTCCAGATCAATAAGAAGAATAAGAAACAAATCTGAATACAGATTTTAATAAAGTCATGCTACCCTGGTTTTCGGACTAAATCAGATTGTACCAAAACACAATACCAAGATTTTGGGGCTTTTGTACCCCTTAGGCCCAATAGACTGGGGTTCAGTCTGGTTCGGGCCTTAATGGGACATTTAGCAGTCTGGCCTATTCTATATACAAATTAACGAAAATACAACATATTAACAGTCTAGTTTTTGTTTACAACAGTTCTAAAAATAATAGATATATTTTTTTTCATCAATGTTCAACTGCAAAATATAAGTTTTCTTAAAAAATATACAGCATCTTAAATGACAGTAATGGTCCTAATCTATTGCTGCTTCAGATCTACTCAACCAACATATACCTTTTCTTAGCCAAAACCAAACAGAACACCTGCACTCTAAATAGAACCAAAGATTTGTATTTTTATAGTGAATCTAACCTAACTAGTAGTCAGATTCACCTCTATAATGCTATTTTATGTAACTTCATACTCTTCCAAAGATTAGGACCATTAAAACACATAGCCTAAGAAAACTGAAGCTGAAATGCATATACATCATTTAAATCCAACAAAGGTGAATTAGCATGCCACTAAATCTGAATTTTAAGCATGTATAAACATCTTAACACATAGAAGTTGGAATTCATAGTAAAACCCATACAAACACTGATATTTAAGTAGTATTTCAGACATAAATTCTTTTTAATACAAGGTAAAAATTACATACCTTAAAATGCAAAAACAACAAGGAAAAATTTGACCAAATAAAGGTCAAGAAAACCAAAGCTATTTGAATCTTAATACATCAACAAGAACATCAGCAAACCCAAGAGAAACCCACGAAAATCAGCAAAAAAGACCCGGATTTTGGCACAAAAATTAGAGCTTCAGATGAATATTTTCAGAAAAATTCAGCAGCTAAACCAGTTCTTTAAAATACCAAAAACTAGACCAGAATCAGTTTCATCAGATTTTTGCATCCATTTTTTTGTTTTTTTTTTCTATTTTTTCAGTGTCTTCTTTATTTAAAAAAATATTATTTTCAGTGTATATGTGTGAAATTTCTCACTCTCAAAATCTGTGGGGAATGTGTGTTAATGTCCCCTTTTTTCAAAGTGTAATAGCCCCTTTTATAGGCTGCCTAGGTAGGGTATATTTTTAGGAATATTTCTTATCCTAAAAATCTGAAATAGTACAGGTATATCTCTCCATTCTTATCCTTTTGTAACAGCTAGGACAGTTGTACCCTTTTCTAGAAAGTTCTATTATTTACAACCCTATTTTCCTTTAAAAAATTACTGTTTTAACATAAAATATCTGACTTTGTGCTTCTCAGATTTAGTTTTTGACATTTATCCTAATTCTAGAAGCTTCTTGGGTTGTTACATCCAAGATTCCTCAATTGATGTTCCTAAACTACCCTTTAATACCTTTAAAATTACTCTTTTAGTATTTAAGACTAAGTGTTAGGTTATTTATTAAGTGTTGACTGATTTTTATCCTGATTGAGTGATTAACTTAATAGCTAACCACTAATGAAGCTGAATTTTAGACTAACCTTTGATCCTAGGTGAATTATTATTCAGGATTTTAGGTCAAATTAATTGTAGTGATCTTCTCATGTGTGATTAGTCATGTTTAATTGATTATCCTTGATTGAGAGTCAACTACCTACTTCAAAGTAGTGTATAAGGATGTAAACCTAAGTCAACTAATTACTAACATTCCACTAATTGTAGAATCAGAATTCAATTTGAAACTTAGTCATAGTTACTAACAATTTAGAATGAATTAATTAGGTCATTATTTAAACATGTAGTTGACAGTCAGTCATTAAAACCAAAGAGCTAGGTTATTAGTTCTTATAACCCTAAACATGCATGATTAGACTAATAAAAGGAATTGACTAACAATCATAGATTAGTGGTTAATCTACTTAGGAGGAAAGAACAATAGGCTAGGCACAGGGTAAAGAGCAGAAAAATGAAATCCTAAAACTAAAAGTCACAATCAGTTAGGTTACACAAACATGTTCAAAGCAGCAAACTAAATCAGGAGTGTTAAAATAAGCATGTGAAACCTTGACTAATTAGTTTAGTATTAGGCAATAAAATTAGGGTAAACCTAAATTACTGTTTTAAACCAACCTAAAACATGCAGGATTAAACTATGGTGGAAATCAATTTAATTAACACAGCTGAACTATTTTACAAGATGGCGCAGTAAAAAAAAACCTAAAATAAAAACTAAAATCAGTCGAGTCATGCAAAAATCTACGAATACCTATAGTTTAATTCAAAACAGTATTGAATGACAAAGAGACAAAAATATATGAAACAATAAGCTAAATCAGTAAAAAAAATCTAAACCTAAGCCAATCATTTCAGAATTATGTTTAAACAAATAGAAAAATGAAGTTTTAAGGAATACTAGTTAGTAGGAGAAGTTTGGCCGGATTTGGTTGGCTCGTCGAATTTTGGCCGGACTCTGACGGGGTTTGAAACAAGTCAAACACACATGAAACAATAGCCCTTACCAAGGGCTATCGACTCATGTAGGTTTGAGTCGTTGGTTCTCTTTAAAACGGCTTGAGTTGATTTTCTAGGGTTTTGCATTTTTAGATCCGAAATTGGTGGATTTAGGGAGGTTTTCTGGAGAAGTCATGGGTAGAACAGGGTTGAGGGGATGAAGGGGGTTTTCTGGTAGAAATTTGAAGCGCTTTGGAGTTGCTCCGCCGCCGGCAGACGATTTCTGAGCGGGGGAAGATGGTGGTGGGTGGCGGAGAGTGAGAGAGATGAAGGGGTCAGTCTTTGGGGGGTTAGGGAAAGTGAGTGAGAGGGGGGGGGGTTAGTTTAGTTCCCAGCCGTTATATCTGGGAAGATCAACGGTTGAGATGAATCAGGTCTTGAAATGGGGTCGTTTAGATGGGAGGGGGTTTGGACGGGTTTAGTATTTTTGGGTTGGGTGTGTTTGGGCGTTAGGGAGAAGTATTTGGTCCTGGTGTAATGGCCCAATCCGTTTCTTTTAGCCTTTTTAGCAAACTTAGGCTAATTAACCAATTTAAATCAATTCTAACAAAAATTCTAAAATATATTAATTAGTTCTAACCTAGTTTTATCTAGTGAGCGAATTAAAGTGAAGCTATTAATTTAATACCTATAATTACTTGAAGAGCAATTTTTTTGTAATTTTCTTCTAATAATGTGATTGAACTATGTAACTAAGTATTAAATTAAATCAAAAGCCTAATTATGCAAGATAATGAAAGTTTTAACTATCTTTATTATTTTTATGAATTTTTAAAAATAAAATGTGACCATAAATGCAAATAATTCCTAAATAAACACCAAGATTCACACAAAAATCTAACAGCAAATAAAATTAATTTAATTATTAATTTTGTAGGAGTATTTTTAATGGGGTGCAAAAATTACATGCTCACAATCAGTTCCAATATTTTTTTCATAAAGTCATAACATAGAGATCTCTTTATTCATATTTTTAGGTACCTAAACCTCTCCTGAGATTTTAGGAAGTGTTATGTCATGTGATCTTCTATATCACTTGCCTCCTTATTATAATCATATTGATCATTTTCTCATCTTCTTTATCAAGAATTCTATTTGAAACTGATTTGTCTATATACTTTAAGCGTACCATAGACTTTGTCCTTCTAGGACTTATTCTAATATGAACATTTTTAGTGAGAATATAGTTACTTTGTTTGGGTCAGAAAATGCGTCTGCATGCTTTGCAATATATTGTAGATGAATTATCTTTCTATGAACTTCAAGTTCATATTATCTTATTCGAGGATCTAGATGTAGAAATTATAATTCTTCCCACATAAATTTTTCTCAATTGTTTATCTTCTGTAACGAGCCGCTCGGTCGTTTTGAGCTTTAACGCGTCGTTCAGCGGTTTGAAGTCATGAGCAACTCCATTTCAGGTATTATGACTCGTGCATATGGTAAAAAATTTGAAATTTCGGGAAGTTCAGAATCAAATTGGAAAGAAAATTCTCATTTCAGAAGCCTTAAGTTGGAGAAATGGACTAAGATTGGAATTTTGAGTAAACGACCTCCGAATCAGGATTTGGAGGTTCCTGCAGGTTCGTATGATGATTTCAAACTTGGGCGTATGTCCGAATCAGGTTTTGGATAACCCGGGAGCATTTCGACGTATATTGTGGAAGTCAGCATTTTGAAGAAAATTTCCTAAGTTTGGCTTGAAGTGCATTTCAGTGATATTGATGTCCGTTTGGGATTCCGAGCCTATAAATAGCTCTGTATGGTGATTCTGGAGTTGGGAGCGCGATTAGAAGTGAATTCGGATGTCCGTAGGTTATTTTGAAGTCATTCGGCTAAAGATAGAAATTTAAAGGTTTTTGAGAAATCCGACCGGAAGTGGAAATTTTGATATAAGGGTCGGAATGCAATTCCGGAAGTTGGAGCAGGTCTGTAATGTCGAATATGACATGTGTACAAAATTTGAGGTCAATCAGACGTGATTTGATGGGTTTCGGCATCGATTGTGGAGGTTTGAAATTTCAAGTTCTTAAGGTTTGAATTTTAGAGCGATTCGTGATTTCGTTGTTCTTTGATGTGATTTGAGGCCTCGAGCAAGTCCGCACTATGTTTTGGAACAGGTTGGTATAATTGGACGGGGGTCCCGGGGGCCTCGGGTGGATTCCGGGTGGTTAACGGACCAAGTTTGGAGTTTGAAGAAGGCTGAGGTTGCTGTCATCTGGTGTGACCGCACCTGCGAGGCTTGGGCCACAGGTGCGGAAGTTTGCTGGTTTGGCAGGGAGCGCAGGTGCGAGGGAGTTTCCGCAGATGCGGGCAATGAGCGCAAGTGCGAAGTATCGCTTAAGCGTAGGAAAACCGCAGGCGCGGAAGTTTGGGCGCGCCTGCGGAATTGCAGGTGCGATAGCTGGGTCACAGGTGCGAAAAATGGCCTGGGCAGAATGTTTTATAACCGTGATTTTTGGCTATTTCCTCACTATTTCATCTTGGCATGGGCGATTTTGGGAGGCTTGAAAGGAGGATTTTCTTCATGAAATGTTAGGGAAGTAATTCTTTCATGTTTCTAAGTTAAATACAAGGTTATTAGATGGAATTATACATGAGAATTTGTAGGAAAATTGGAAAATCTTGAAGAAAACTTAGAAATTTGTATTTGGATTTTAACCACAAATTTGAGCATGGAATTTAGAGTAAATTGTATATTTGAACTAGTAAAGCTATAGGTAGAATATATCTTCGAGAAATTTCTGATTCCAGGCACGTGTGCCCGAGGACATTTTGGTCAATTCGCTGAGCGGGGTTGGTAAATTATATAATTTGGAATTGTTGCAAATATGAGAGTATATTTTCATTAGTGTGTCGTTGTTTGGATAGTTTTGGGGCATTCTGCATCCATTGGAGTCGTCGGGAGAGGTTGGAAGCCGATTATGGAATTTCGGAGCGAGGTGAGTCTCCTTTCTAACTTTGTGAGGGGGAATTGCCCCCCTAGGTGAACTGATTAAGTATGTATTACTATCTGCGAGGGCTACGTACACACGATGTGACAGGAGTCCGTGCGTAGCTACTATTATGCCATGTCCGAGTAGCCTAGGACCCACTAGCATGTCTTACCTGTTGTACCTGTGATCTTGCCTGTAATATTAGACTGCTAATATAATCGAAATCGTAATTGAATACCTAAAGAAGACTAGAGTTCATCTTCTTAATCATCTAGAAAGAGAATTGATTTCCTTCGCGGGAAATTGTCTTCCAGATAAGGTTATATTATTAAACATTATAAAAACTTGGCAAATGAATTTCAAGAAAGGATTTAAATACTATTTTGTGATTTTTAAAAGAGAAAACTATCATTTACTTGAGTATTTGTTTTTCTGACGTAGTCGGGGTGGACTGTTGAATGTGCATGACTGCATGTGACCGCTTCGCAATTTACATTCCGCGAGCGAAGATATATTTCCCCCACTCTCATGGGAGCGGGCCGTACGTCACGACGGATTAAAAATGCACTTATGGTACGGGCCGTTTGACCTCGGCAGTGCATAGATATGATTATTTTATGGCAAATGTGCACTTATGGTTCGGGCCGTTCGACCCTCGGCAGTGCGCACACTAAATTGTAAATATTTTTCATGGATTTTGAAGTGATAAGATATTTGGGGGAAGATAAAGAAGTAATGGTTTATTTAAGATATTTGGGGGAAAATGAGGAAGTAGTAACTATTTATTTACTTCCAATATTTACTTGGATTTTAGTACCTTATATATTTGCTGCTTTACTACCTTTACATGCCTACCATGTTCATCATATTCTGTTAAATTAATTTGTTGGACCTTAGTGAGTGTCTAATTCGACCTCTCATCACTACCTCTATGAGGTTAGGCGGGCGACTTACTGAGTACACGTTATTTTTGTACTAATGCTACACTTGCTGTGCATTTTATTGCGCATGTACTTTCATAGCAACGTAGCTGGTTGGAGACTTAGGCAAGCTGCATCATCCGGAGGCGATCCGAAGCTAATAGAGTCTCCCTCATACTGCTTTTATTTCCATTTTAAATTCCTTGTCCAATTTGTATTTCGGACAAGTTTGCAGTATTTGTGAAATTCTTAGAATTTGCTCATGTACTTGTGACACCGGGTTCTGGGATGTGTTGGGATATATTTTGCTGAAATGGAATATTTAAACCATTGTATTTACTCAAAGGATTTTTATTTAGTTACTATATAATAAAGTGAAATATAATGATTTTCATAAATGTAAAAAAATGAATTTATTTCAACTAATTAATGATTGGCTTGCCTGACGGTGGTGTCCGGCGCCATCACGACCTTAGTGGATTTTGGGTCGTGAAATCTTGTCTCCCCCTCATGTTAGAAAAACTAACTTGCTTCCTCAATTTTGAGAACCCATATTTGTGCATTATGATGTTAATTGAAATATACACCGCACATCAATCATAATAAGATGGAATTATTTGGTTCATGACCTTGAACCACTTGTGAGGGGAGAATATAATATACTTTCATATATAATGTATATCAAGCTGTTATAAATAATTTTTTTCTCATAAGCAATAGTTTAACTATTAAGTGGAGGCACTCATTAAATCATCTTGTTAAACAAGGTGTGATGTAAACCAACTTATCAAGATAAACTATCTTGAATAGAAAATATGGTAATTATACTCTAAATAAGTTATTGAGCAAGTTACCTCGTAAACACCAGGTTGTGGGTTAATAATAATCACGCATGTAACCATTTCATAGATGCATCTTATGTGGAATACATGGCAGGTGAATGAGTCCATATTCACCTTTGATATTCCAACATTCATGGGATTCAATAGTTGGTAAAGCAACATAAGATAATTCGTAAAGAACTTTCTAGTTCTTTAATATTTATTCATGTGAATTCTCTTTTATTTTGCATATCATACTTAAATTGATATGGCTATACTAGTTATGCTACCTGGATAAATTATCAATATTGATAAACTTCAGGTTTACATCATAATGTGTGCAATTATCAATAACTCCAAGTTTATTATGATATCAGTTTTTATATCAACAAACATCCACTTTATTGTGGCATTCTTTTGTTTGTGTAGTACAAACTAGAGAATAAAGCTGGTAGCTTTTCACATACATATTACCCCGTTACAAGTTGTAGTATTAGAAGATATTAAAATTTTCTTTTATTTATAGCCTCAATATAACCAACCGCTTTCGCGAATACTTTAGAAACTCAATAAGTTTCTTTGAGACTTACTGCGACACAATAAATTGACATGATAGTCAATTGTATTCCTCCAAAATAGTAATAATTGGCTCTTCCAGAGCTCTCAATTAATTTTGTACTATCACATATTCATCAATATCTATATGGTGAATAAACTTTTAAGGAGAAAGTTATACAATTATGGTCATGGTCAAAATTATATGCAAGATCTATTTCTTGCATTACCATTCTCTTTTAATAATCACATTGCCAAAATATTTGGCATAATCATAATAGGTACGTGATCAATGACCATTCATGCCATAATAATGACATTATTTTCTTATATCACCTCAAACCTTTTTTTAGAGATTAGTGTAGTATATCTACTACCACTAGTACATTCATATTCATCTAAGAATGAATATGTATTTATAAATCAGATGTTGTCACATTCACATCATGAATGGACTATAATCATCTATATGCGCTTTACAAAATCTCATGTCAAATCGATGACAAATATTACTTTCACATAGTGAAGGATTATTTTGAGAATCTTTATTATTCTCATTATCACAATGATGACGATTATAATTTCGTCTATTGCCACGTCCACATCCATTAATACATTCATAGTAACAATTTTGTCTTCTTTCAGACTTATCACATACTGCTATCACATTCTCTTAAGGGAATGAGAATAGAGAAAATTCAATGGGACGAGTTTCCACTTCTTTTCCCACAATCATACATGAATTTGATCACGGAAAGAAATAAAAATTTTACCACTTTGGGTGGTTATAATTTCTTACAAACTCTATTAGAGTTATAATCAAAATTTATTTTCTTTGCTTGTATTTAAATTCAAATTATAGAATTTTAAAAATTTAAAAGAGGAAAATAAAGTAAAATACTTACCTTAAATCAGAAATTAATCATGAAGGAAGTTCATGAAACAATTGACAATCATTATGCTCAATCCCAAAGCTTCAACTCAACTGGATAGAGTCTCGTGTTGATAACGTGTTAATAAATAATAAAAGAAGAAGAAGAGTATTGCACAAAAATAGAGAGAGAGAGAGAGAGAGAGAGAGAGAGAGAGAGAGAGAGAGAGAGAGTTCTTATTGATTGAAATGATTTATAATGGAATATGCCCCCTCTATTTACAATGAAAAAGTGACTTAGCCACTAAGTAATAAATCCTAAAATCTCTTGAAAATATAGACATTCACCATAAATAAAATACTATTTATAATAAATATCAATTATTTAGTTTCATTTTTTCAGTATTACGCTCGTTGGCAAAGAAAAGTGTGTCTTAAACCCTTGACGAAGATATTGACGCTTGCTAAGCAAGGTGAATCGCCTCAATACGTTTTTGCTCCCTGTTTTGGGGCTTAAATTGTAGTTAGAAGAGTATAGATCTCGAATAAATTTTAAGTTAAAAATATTGACTAAAATGGTCAAGGAATTCTATTATTTTTGCTTCTTCCTTTATTGAATTAGTTAAATAGGATCAACAATTGTCATTTTTAGGAACTTACACTTTTTCCTTGAAATCTTTTCTGATTGAAAGTAGCAAGCCACTCTACTATTGGTATAGAGGCCAGATAGAAGGTTGCTCATCCAGCCAAGCGGATCCATTGTTTATGCGGCAGTGCAATGCAGCGGAAAAAGGGAAGCCCCTTTTTATTAGTAAGGTATAGGTTGGTTGGGGAAAACTCCAAAACTAGGGTTTGGTTCGTAGAGTAGAGGCCTTTCCCCAAGATATTGGTTTTAAGCTCCTCTCCTTACAGTCAAGTGGCTTTCACTCCTTGACTAACATTTTCTAGTCCCCTTCGACCGGTCGTAAAAGGAAAGGAGAAGAACTGAGATAGTATGCTATGCGCAGACTGACTTGCTGCTTCCAACTAAAGTGGAACTTAATCACTAAGGTAGAGTTGCATAAAGTCTAATGTAATTGAACGAAGTGGAAAACCACAAACATAACTTTTTTTAATATAATATTTATGTGTAAAATTATGTACTTACTAAAACATGATACATCTATATACTATATTAAAAACACGAAAGCCCTTAGCAAAATGTTGTTCGCTTTTTTTTTTACCGTTTAAAAGTAAATTCATACTAGACAAACACGTCATTTTAATTAAGTCCCTCATATTTATGAATAGTCATTTAATTATTTTTCTAATACTTAGGACTCTAAAATCAAATAAATTTTATGTATTAATTCTTCCTTATTAAATTATATAAAGTATCTATAATTCAATCAATTGTTATTCTCTTGGATTATTTTAACAATTAGTCAAACAATATTAACGTGCATATAGCTAAAACAAATACTCTTATAACTTAAAGGTGCTTAATCTACAACAAACTTAAGAAATATATTAAAAATACTTCTCTCTTCCATCACAAGAATTAAAAGAAAAATATTTCAGAATATATAAGAATAAGAACTTTAACTTCTGAAGAATAGAATGTGGGCAACCTTAACTTTGGTGGATCTTTTTTTTTTTTTTTTTTTTTTTTTTTTTTGAAAAAGGAGATAGAGTTCTTATATCTTTTATTGGAAAGGCCAAACAAAATTACAAAAGTCAAAGTGAAAAATTTGTGGTACAATTTAAAGTCTTAAATATTTAGTTCATCGCCAGTTTAAAATACTAATATCATTATGTAAATGAACTATAATTAATTTACATATCAATTTGAACTCCTTTACCCAATCAATATTGTCACTTTATTTATTTGTGTAGAATATTTGAAAATTATGCTCAACAATTAGATCAAATAACTAAGAAAATAGTTAAGAATATTATAGAGAGAAAACAGTGGTTGAAAAAGGTCAATAATGCCGATGGTTCTGCGAACACAAAGATCCAAAATAAAAGTCGATTTTTTTTTTTTTACCATTTGAAACTAAATTATGACTAGATAAAATCGTAATCACAGTTAAACATTTAAAATTTAAAATGAGCTATCATTAAGAATTTGAATCAACAAAAAATAATTATTTCTTTATGTGAGAAAATCTTATTAAGTGTTTGAATTATTTGATTAACAAAATAATTTAATTCAATTTTACAAATTCATTATATAAGTAAATCATCATTCAAATTGACATAATTTTACATAAATTTTCGCTTAAGAAGAGAATTAGAATTCAAATAAATAAATAAATAGAGATAAATCGGCTACAATATAGTATTAAGAGTTAAATTGGTTAAATTGTTGTTCATTTAATTAAATATGATCAACATTCATCATTTAACTTATAATTTTCCTTAATTTTTACTCTATAATTCAAACACAACTATCAATATAATATTTATGTGATACTAAAAATATTATACTCATTGGGATGAGATACACACGCAATGCGCGCACTCAATGTCACGACCCCATCTTCCCACCTTAGGATGCCGTGATGTCACCTAGTCTCTAAGACTAGGTAAGCCTAACACATGAAGAGGATTGGCATAAATTAACCAACGACACTGCAATACAATAATTATAACTAAACTAACATAGCTGAACCAACATAAGTTAGATAACCCCAAAACCGGCAGTACAAGTCATAAACTTTTCTAAGAGTAACTAAAGATAACAAGTACATCACTGCCCCGGAATAATAGGAAATAATGGAAATAAAATACAACAAAAGATGACTTCGAGGCTTACGAGCGTCGAGCAGGTGTACCTGGAGTCTCCAGCCGAGCAGACATGTGTCTCAAACCAACTCGATCCTAAGTACCTGAATCTACACAAAAATATGCAGAAGCGTAGCATGAGTCACCACAATGGTCAGTAAGTATCAAGCCTAACCTCAGTAGAGTAGTGACGAGGTAAGGTCAAGACACCTACTAGACATGTAAACCTGTACAGGATATAATATAAAGCTAACAATGGAAAGAACTTCAATGTAATACTAACAACAGGAAGATCACAAATTTACAATTAATAGTTAAATAATAGAAGCATGAATGGAAATATCAGGCAACCAGGTAATAAAGCAACAACATAGTTAGAATACAGATGATATATGAATGGATTCAAGTAAAGAGAACCGATAGTAACTCAATCAATCAAATCGTTCCCAATGCACAAATTACAACAAGCATTACTCGAGGTACCACTCCTCGTGATCCCAAATCATAAGTCACAATTTTTAAATCTTACCCATATGGCACCTCGTGCCCATATTTTTCCAAATTACTTTCACACGGCAAAGTTCATGTGCTACTATGTGCATTCTATCCGTGTCAAACACTAATTAAAATGATCAAGAGATTTATTTATGTACAATAAAGCATAATAACAATTTTGAATGAAGTATGTAATCAAATTAGAAAATGAGTTTTATTTAGGAACCAAGTACATTAAACTAAGTACAATTTTTCCAAGATTGGTATCAAATAAGTTTAGTTTAGAAGTCATCTGAGTAAAGAAAATATCATTTCAAATAACATAAAGCATCGGATAAGTCACCGAGTTAAATATAGAATTTGTTAAACTAAAAAATAATACCGATCTTTTAAGTAAAGTAAAGACATCGGATAGGACAGGGAGTTTGATTCGAGAAATCAATTAAAGTAAAAAATGGCAACTATTAAGAATAGTAAAGTACCGAATGAAACAACGAGTCACATAAGGTAAGCATGCTCCTAATTCTTTCATTTAAAACCGTTAGGTTGCCAACAACCCAACATGATATGAGATAATGACTCAACAAAGTAAATTCGTCTTGAAAATCAATTCACCAAGTACCCACGAGAGCACAGATTGACATACTCAAGTAATACAACGGTTCATGTAGGATGCATGACTCACACAAGATACAACAACATTAACAGGTACACACACACAATCCATTGGGTGAGCAACCCGATCCCACTATATCATCATTTATCAATATCATAATCCTCCTTTATTCCATCATAGTATCATTAATCAATATCAAATATCATGCATACAACGATGCGCAACCCAATCTCATTGTATCATCATTATCAAAATCATGATCTTTCCTTATTCCACCATATCATCATTATCAATATCAATTAATACATACACAAACGGTTGCCGCGTGCAACCCGATCCCACCATATCATTATTAATTAATATCATAATACTCCTTTATTTCACCATATCATCATTATCAATATTTTTGTGGCATGCAACCCGCTCCCCAAGCAATGTGAGTTAAGCAAAAAAAAAAAAAAAAAAAAAAAAAAAAAAAAAAAAAAAAAAAAAAAAAAAAAATACAACCAACTATGGCATATCACTAAATCAACGCAATAATGAATCTACACACAAAAAAGTCACAACGAATGAAGAAGTTACACGATAACTCAAAAAATTAAATAACAAGAAATGACAATACATAAATGAAGACACAATTACTGAGAATCAATTAACAATGAAGGCATGTATAACGACCCGGCCAGTCATTTTGAGAATTTAAGTTTCGTTCAGTGGCATAAGGCCTTGAGCAGCTTCATATTATGTATATCGACCTGCGTGCATGGTTTAATTCAGTTACTGGATGATTCGGAGCCAAATCGAAAAAATGATTCAAGTTTTGGAAGCTTAAGCAGTAAGAGTTGACCGAAATGTGACTTCTATTTAAATGGCTCCGGAATAGGTTTTAGATGTTTTCAATAGATACGCATGGTGATTTTGGACTTAGGCGTGCACCATTAAATTTTGAGGTCCGTAGGGTGATTTGAAGCATTTCGCCAAAAGTTGAAAAAGTTAAAGTTTGGAAGGTGAGGAGTTTGACCAATAGTTGACTTTGGTGATACCGGGATCAGAATTAAATTTTGAGATTTGGAACAGCTCTGTTATGTGAATTGAGACTTCCCTGCAAAATTTGACGTCATTCCGGGTTGGTTTGATAGGTTTCGACATGAGTTTTAGAAGTTGGAAGATTTGGAAGTTCATAAGTTCGATTCATGGTGCGATTTGTGGTTTCGTCGTTGTTTGATGTTATTTGAGGCCTCGAGCGGGTTTGTTTTAGGTTATTGAACCTATTGGTATGTTCGGACGGGGTCCCGAGGTGCTCATGTGAATTTCATATAGGTTTGGGTTATGTTGCGCTCATTTTTGATGTTTCAACATTGTTTCTTCAAACATAAGTGGTACCACATTAATAAAATGAGCTCCAATTTCTATTTTTATTAAGTCATTAGATCCATATCATAATTACAGAGCTATAGTACAAAGAAACGTCGAATTTGGACATCGTATGAGGAAGTTATGCTCATTTTAATGTCAGAGAAAAAAGCTGGTGCTGGTGCTTCGCAGATGCGAAGTTGGGTCCATGAAGCTGTCATCTCGCACATTGCACTCTGCATTGGTCAGGGAGGGCTCTTCCTTCAGTCATAGGCCAGAGATGTCAATTGCTCGTTGGAATTGATCAATGGTATGGTCAAAGTAGGGCTCAATCGCCACATTATCATTTAGCAGGAACTGAGTTATGAAATTTGGGAATGGTATTCGATAAATTCTGTTGCTCAAACGCACCAACCCTATTTACCCTCTGCCCCGTCATGACGAAGTAGAGCACACAAATCCTCTCTCGGCTGATTAAGGTGTCATGGTTTCATGGTAGTATCCTTGCATTAATCACTTTAAGCCACACCTGGGTCTCAGCCTTCATTTTCTTCTTTTGAAATCTTTTATGGCGATTTGTGGCTCTATCCCGAATCCAAGCAGCTGTGGAAGCAACCCCACAAAGTGTGTCCCTCACCTCTCTATAGTTGGGTTGGTGGATGAATTTCTCTAGGGGCTCCACCAAAACATTTGGTGCACCTAGGAAGTCACAAATGGCCTTGGCCGAAAAATCTACCAAGTGCCCACAAATTGGCACCAATCCGTTTTTTTCTTTAGGGTCAAACCCTGCGTAGAATTCTCGGAGTAAGTTGAGGTTGATGTCACCATTCTTTCTGAACACATATCCCAGCCCCAACTCATGGATGCTCCGCCAAATCGCTGGGAATTTTGATCTTAGACTCCCTTCCTTAATGGCCCCTTCAGGGTGAACATGCTTGGGTTTGCAGCGTGCATACCATTTCCTGGATTGCACTGGTATGCTGGTGAGACCATATTGCCTTTCACCAGTGGGTCGCTATCTCATAGCAGCGACAACAGCTACTGCTTCCTCACCAGTCATACTGGAAGTAGCATCCGCCCCCATTTCTTATCTTTTGGGGATGTGGGGGGTTTTGCTTTGCTTTTAGCTGGGGCCGACGACGCGGCCTTCCCTTTGCCAGTGGATCTTCTGGGTAGCATTGTTTTTCCTGCACATATGATCAGTAGTTAGTGGGTGTCACAAAGTTTGTACAAAAGCTTTCCAAAGGTTACTCAGACTTCACCTTGGTACGTTAATGAATAATTGACCCAAAGGATTTCTCGTGAGCCTCTTCACACTTAACATTTCATGGAATTTACAATGCATAATACTAGTGGGATGTTTCCCAGAGACTCAGGCTCCAAATGGGATATGTATTTCCATTGAGGCATTATATCGAGCACTTGGCGTGCACAATTCCATGAGAGCTCTTATGGAATTGAGGGACTGCCTCATGTACCCACATCTGGGTGGGGTTCCATAATACCACTTAGTTTAACAAATGCAACCCATTCCTAGAGGGTTTCGGGGAATTAGGATGCAAAACATCATACCATATGACCATGAAATTCATAATCCCATAAGGAACCACCATGAATCATGGTTACACCATATATAATTGTAACACCCAAGTCGAATTTACAGAGAATAGGGATAAAATCATACCTCAACGATTGATGAGTGTTAATTTGATTAGGTGAGCCCTAAAATTGAACTTGTGCAGACTTATAGGTGTTGTGGGTGTGCATATGTGTGTGATGTGGGTGTAGAGTTGATGTGGGTGTGATCTATATGTTGTAGTGTGAGTGTGAGAGCAATTCGTTGTTTGTGTAAGTTGTTTGTGTAAGTTGTTTGTGTTCTTGGGAGCAAACTCTTGCTTGAGAGGGAGATGGGAGATGAAAAAATTAGAAGAGGATACTTACCTAGCATTAGCCAGGCGTTGGATCCCAAACGCCCAACCTACCCTGGCGTTAGCCAGGCATTAGAGCTGAAACGCCAAGCCTACCCTGGCGTTAGAGCTGAAATGCCAGGTACCCCCTTCCGTCATGCACGAAAACTGCTCCTTTCACTTGAATGCACTCGCGAGCTCGTTAGTACCTATAATTATATGAAATTATTCAAGCTATGTTAAGATTTAACTAAGTATTGGGTTGCCTCCCAATACGTGCCTTAGTTAATGTTGTGGCACGATGATTACAACAAGTCAATAGGTTGCCTCCTATGAAACGCCTGATTTTACATCGCGGCATGACACAGAACCTCGCCTCAGTCATCATCGAGCACGACTTTGGTCTTCTCACGATTTATGGTACCACCCCAATAATGTTTGACTCTAGAACCATTCACTAAAAATGTTCTTTTACCATGTACAACTCGCAATTCAAGTGCACCATATGGAGTGACTCTCACTATTTCAAACAGGCCCGACCATCTCGATTTCAGCTTTCTAGGAAACAATATAAGCCTAGAATTGAATAATAGTACCTGTTGGCCCGGCTCAAAGTGACGCGGATGTATATGTTTTTCATGCCATCTCTTGGTCTTTTCTTTGTAAAGTTTGGCATTTTCGTATGACTGCAATCTGAACTCATCCAATTCATCCAACTGCAACATTCTTTTTCTCACCCGCGGCTTCAAGGTTCATGTTTAACTTCTTGATGGCCCAATACGCCTTGTGTTCAAGCTCTACGGGCAGTTGACAGCCTTCCCATAGACCAGCTTGTACGGTGATGCCCCAATTGGTGTCTTGTATGTTGTTCTATATGTCCATAAAGCGTTATCTAACTTAGCAACCCAATCTTTCCTGTTCACACTCACCGTTTTCTCTAGTATTTGCTTGATTTCTCTATTGGATACCTCTGCTTGTCCACTTGTCTGAGGGTGATATGCTGTTGCAACTCGATGACGGACCCCATATTTAGCTAAAAGGTTATTCAACAACCGATTGCAAAAATGAGTTCCTTCATCACTAATCAAGGCTCGTGGAGTACCAAATATGGAGAATATATTCTTCTTCACAAACGCAGTGACAACCATGGCATCATTTGTCGGCAATGCAATTGCCTCCACCCATTTCGACACTTAGTCAACTGCTAGCAAAATGCATTTATGTCCCTTGGATGATGGGAATGGACCCATAAAATCTATGCCCCATACATCAAAAATCTCTACCTCCAAGATATTATTCAAAGGCATCTCATGTTTCTTTGTTATCGTTCCTGTTCTCTGGCATTGGTAACACTTTTTAAAAAATGCGTGGGCATCTTTGAATAGTGTTGGCCAAAACAACCCAGATTATAGCACTTTGCTGCTATTCGATCGCCACCATGATGACCTCCATATGGTGATGCATGACAATCGTACAACACCTGTTCCACTTCTACATCAGGAATGCTTTTCCTCATTAACTGATCACCACATTGTTTGTACAGGTATGGCCCATCCCAATAGTAAAATTTCACATCGTGTAGGAACCTTTTCCTTGCTTCAGATTTTATTTCCGGGGGAAGTACCCCACTCACCAAGTAATTAACATAATCGGCATACCCCGGAGGAGGGTCTTGGGTTATAGCAAAAAGTTGCTCATCATGAAATACTTCTTTAATATCTCCACCCTCCTCAACATGATCATGATTTTCCAGCCTTGACAAGTGGTCAGCTACTTGGTTATCAGTGCCTTTTTGGTCTCTTATTTCCACATCAAATTCCAGCAACAATAAAACCCAGTGCATCAATCTAGCTTTAGACTCCTTTTTGTAAATAAATACCTGATTGCTGCGTTATCTGTGTGGACAATAACTTTTGTTCCCACCAAGTATGCCCGGAATTTTTCAAAGGCCCACACCACAGCTAACAACTCCTTTTCAGTGGTGGTGTAATTATGTTGTGCATCATCGAGGGTCTTACTCGCATAGTAAATGGAATAAAACACCTTGTCTTTCCTTTGGCCTAGCACTGCCCCAATTGCATGGTCACTTGCATCACACATAAGTTCAAATGGTAGTGACCAATCAGGTGCAACAATTATGGGGCAGTTGCCAATTTCTTCTTGAGTTCCTCAAACTTGTTGGTCCCGAACCGCACACGCAAGTATACGTGGTCGTAGCAAGTAATATAATGTTAAATCGAATGTCGAACCCACAGAGACTTGCGTAAACTACTTATTGAATCATTCTAATTGCTATTTAATCGAGCCAAAACAAAATCCAAGAATATAACTAATTTATTCTATGATTATATGAACTAATTATCAAGTAATGAGAATATTGTTGTGCATTCAATAGAGACAAATATTCCAGGGTTGTGATCAATTCACCATTCATATTGAATTCTAATTAACTCTCCCTTTCATATAGTTCACTCATGGTTGCTAATTAATCGATAACTGCTCTCATAGCCTTCTCCCGAAGTACTACTCGACTATTCTCAATAGATTAACGCCTATATTCCTATGAAATTAATCTATTAGAACGCACTAAGATTACGATGTTTAATTAAGCACAGTGACTAGGTATATTCCTATCCTAACCACAAATCCGCTCACCTAAAGGGTTAAGATCATGCTCTCTTCAATTCTTCTCTAATATATATACGGCTTTCCCAAGCATAACATAGATAGTATATAGAACCTAATTGCTGGCCAAACAATTAAGCAATTAAACGCAGAATTGAAGAAACAACCATATATTGAGCGAATTAAAATTAAGGTTAAGTTAATATCGAATAATAATATTCATGGCTTAACCACAACCCCAGAACAATAGGTGTTTAGCCACTCATACTAGAATTAAAAAATTGCATAGGTCTTTGCATCAATGGAAAATACTAGATTAAGATGAAGAAAACTGATAATCCTTTGCTTCTTCAATGATCTTGTGTGTATATTCTCTCCAAAAATGGCGTCCTTCCCCTCAAAGTTGTGTTATTGGGTCTATTTATACGTTTGGGATAAACCCTAAACGTGTAGGAGACTTCTATTCCAACCGGGAAACACTTAAAAACCTTTAATACTCGGAGTTGACTGGACCAGGCACCTAGGCGTTAAGCCCCAAACGCCCCCTTAACGCCTGGGCAGGCCTGGCGTTAGGGGTCTAACGCATGGCTAACGCCAGGGTCACCCTGGCCTTAAGGGCCAAACGCCCCCTTAACGCCTGGGCATGTCTGGCTTTAGGGGCCAAACGCCCGGGTATTGCCCGGGTCACTCCTTTTCGACTCTTGAGCGTATTTTCGACGTTTATGCACCCATTTAGCTCGGCTTCCATCTCCAATTCACCTACACATGAAATAGACTCCATTATGCACATATAACNCTAGAATTAAACAATTGCATAAGTCTTTGCATCAATGGAAAATACTAGATTAAGATGAAGAAAACTGATAATCCTTTGCTTCTTCAATGATCTTGTGTGTATATTCTCTCCAAAAATGGCGTCCTTCCTCTCCAAGTTGTGTTATTGGGTCTATTTATACGTTTGGGATAAACCCTAAACGTGTAGGAGACTTCTATTCCAACCGGGAAACACTTAAAAACCTTTAATACTCGGAGTTGACTGGACCAGGCACCTAGGCGTTAAGCCCCAAACGCCCCCTTAACGCCTGGGCAGGCCTGGCGTTAGGGGTCTAACGCATGGCTAACGCCAGGGTCACCCTGGCCTTAAGGGCCAAATGCCCCCTTAACGCCTGGGCATGTCTGGCTTTAGGGGCCAAACGCCCGGGTATTGCCCGGGTCACTCCTTTTCGAATCTTGAGCATATTTTCCATCTCCAATTCAACTACACATGAAATAGACTCCATTATGCACATATAACGTGTATTTTTTTTATGACAAAAGCACATAAAATGAAAGGTATATAATGCTTAAAACTATGAATTCTAGCCACGCATCAGTATTCAATCCATCCGGGTGCCGCGAAGATGTAACAAGACTTGAGACAACACTATTGGTGGAGGAGAAAGAAGAAGGATATAGTTTGGTTTGTGGCCAAGTGTCTCAACTGTCAGCAGGTTGAGTATGAGCATCAGAGACCAGTTGGCTTGCTTCAGAGGTTAGAGATCTTAGAGTGGAAGTGGGAGCAAATCACCATGGACTTTGTAGTTGGAGTTCCACCGACTTTGAGGAAGTTCGATGCTATTTGGGTGATCGTCGATCGGCTGACCAAGTCAACTTATTTTATCCAATGATGACTACTTACTCCTCAGAGAGATTGGCTGAGATTTATATTAGAGATATTGTTCGCCTTCATGGAGTCATAGTTTCCATCATTTCAGACAGAGATACATAATTCACATCACGATTCTGGAGAGTTGTACAACAGGAATTGTCTACTAGGGTGGATATGATCACAACCTTTCACCCTCATACGGATGGTATAGTCCGAGCGCATGATTCAGATTCTTGAGGATAAGCTTCGTGCTTGTATGATGGAGTTTCGAGGGTCATGGGACCAATTCTTGGAACTCGCGGAGTTTACCTACAACAATAGTTATAAGTCCAGCATCCAGATAGCACTGTATAAGGCTCTGTATGATAGGCGGTGTCGGTCCCCAGTGGGTTGGTTTGAGCCGGGCGAAGCCCGATTGTTGGGTACAGACTTGGTCCAGGATGCCCTAGATAAGGTGATGGTGATTTAGGATAGACTTCGCACAGCCCATTCCAGACAGAAGAGTTATGCGGATAGGAAGGTTCGTGATTTGGCATTTATGGTTGGAGAGCGGGTCTTACTTCGGGTATCGCCTATAAAGGGCGTCATGAGGTTCAGGAAGAAGGGAAAGCTGAGCCCGAGGTATATTGGTCCTTTTAAGATATTTTGGCATGTTGGGGAGGTCACTTATGAGCTCGCCTTACCTACCAGCCTAGCAGGAGTTCATCCGGTGTTCCACATTTCTATGCTCCAGAAGTATCACGGTGATCCGACAAGGATCTATCTTGTGTTGAGGAGCCAGTGGCTCTTTTGGACAGACAAGTCAGAAAGCTAAGGTCAAAGAACATTGTTTCAGTACACGTCCACTGGAGGGGTTAATCGGTCGAGGAGGCGACTTGGGAGACTGAGTGGGATATGCGCAGCCGTTACCCTCATCTTTTAACAGCTTCAGGTATGTTTTTATACTCGTTCGAGGACGAAAGATTGTTTTAAGAAAGAGAGGTAACGACCCGGCCGTTCATTTTGAAAGTTAGAATCCCGATCCCCTATTAACTACTTTCCCCATATCTTATTGTGCTATTTTGGTTGCCTGGAGAGTTCGTGTTGAGTTTTTGAAATGAATTGAGACACTTAGTCTCTTATTTGGAAGTATAAGTCGGAAAAGTCAACCGGATGTCGACTTGTGTGTTTCGACCTCAGATTTGAATTTTGATGGTTCCGTTAGCTAAGCTAGGTTATTTTCGACTTAGGAGCGCATCCGGAATGTGTTTTGGAGGTCCGTAGTAGATTTAGGCTTGAACTGGCAAAAAATTGGATTTTTGGCGATTTTGGTCTGCAGTGGAAATTTTGATATCGAGCCGAGAATGGAATTCCGGAAATGGGAAAAGGTTCATAGTGTCATTTTTGACTTGTGTAGAAAATTTGAAGTCATTCAAACAAGGTTTGATATGTTTCGACGTCGTTTGTATAATTTGGAAATGTCAAGTTCATTAGGCTTGAATCCATTTGTAATTCATGTCTTTGATGTTGTTCGAGGTGGTTTGAAGGTTTGACTAAGTTCGTATGGTGTTTTAGGATTGGTTGGTATGTTTTTTTGAGGTCTCGGGGGCCTCATGTATGTTTCAGATGCTTAACGGACTAGTTTTGGACTTGGAAGATTGCACAAAATTTGCTGGTGTTCAGTTGCTGGTTTTCTCTTATGCGATCACGTAAGTGGAGACGCGATCGTGTAGGGTTGTTTGAGGGTAGTGGAAATTTTCTTTATGCGTTCTCGAGTGAAGGGATGCGATCACATATGTTGGTCAGGCTATGAATCACGAACGCATGGGTTAGGCCACGTTCGCGAAGAGGAATCTAAGTAGCAGTGGAGTTAGACGAGTGTTCAATACGGTAGCGTGAGGGCAAACACGGTCGTGTAGAGGCAAGCAGTCAGTGGTTCGTGTTCGCATGGTGTTTTATGCATTCACGTAGAGTAAATTTATGAGGCAGCGAAGTTGTTCTTCGCGATCGCGAGGGTGTTTCCGCCATCACGATTACACTGGGCAGATTTAAAGTTCTATAATCGAGGGTTTGAGTTCATAACTCTAGAATTTGATTGAGAGCTCGGTAGGAGACGAAATTTGGAGAGATTTTCGGAGGAAGTTATCGGGTAATTCCACTAATCTAGGCTTTATTTCATCATTTACTTTCGGATTTTGGGTGAAAATTGGGAAAAAATTGAAGATAATTCTTAGGCTGAATTTTGGGATTTTGATAGATCTTTTGGTATCGAATTTGAGTTAATTTGGTATGGTTAGACTCGTGAGTTAATGGATGTTCGTAATTTGTGTTTTTACACGATTCTGAGACGTGGTCATGGTGAGGCTTTTATGGCGTTTTCCTATTTTCTTGCCTTAGCTTCGAATTCATTAGCTAAAATAGTTACTTGTAGCTATATTTACGTTCTGTAATTGATTTGATTAGATTTGGGCCACTCGGAGTTGGATACTCGTGGCAAGAGCGTGGTTTTAGATTGATTTGAGCGTGATTCGAGGTAAGTGGCTTGCCTAACCTTGTGTGGGGGAACATCCCCTTAGGATTTGGTACTGTTTGGTATACGACCACCATGTGCGTAAGGTGACGAGTATGTACACGTGCTATTTGTTGTAAAACTCCATTTTTCACTAAATCATAGCCTGATTTTCCTTGTTTGAGCTACACTAGTATATGTAATTACCTTGTTTAGATTAGGAAAGCATGCCTACTTGTTTTGATTGTTTACTTGAACTTTGTGTAGCATGTTTAGTGAAACTCGTATTTTCTTTGTTTGAACTTACCCTAAATATTAGATTTCATTGTCGTAACTGTTGTGTTTATTGGTTGAGCTGCATATTTACTTTGGGACTACGGACGTATTCTAAGAGATCCCCGTGTACTGCATATTTACTTTGGGACTACAGACGTATTCCAGGAGATCCCCCTTTACTGCATATTTATTTTGTGACTACAGAACAATTCCGGGCGATCCCCCAACACTGCATATTTACTTTGGGACTACAGACATGTTCCGGGAGATCCCCATGTACTTCATATTTACTTTGGGACTACAAACGTATTTCAGAAGATCTCCCTGTATTGCATATTTACTTTCGGACTACGGGACGGTATCCCGGGAGATCCCCCTATTGCTATTACTATGTTCTAAGTTGTAGACTATCATTGATTTCTATTCCTGTTGATATTCTGTAATTATTTTACCGCGATATTTCATCCTGTCTTATTTCGTTATATTTTTACCAGTGGGGCCCTGATCTGATCTCGTCACTACTCGACCGAGGTTAGGCTTGGCACTTACTGGGTACCATTGTGGTGTACTCATGCCCATTCCTCGGGTCTAGTGTGTGATTTCTGCTTTAGAAGTCTTCAAGGTACTTCTGCTCGGGTTCGCAGACCTCGGAGTCCCCTTCTACCCCCTTGTATAGAAATTTGCCCTGTTTTTCTTCAAACACTTATGTATAGAGCAGTAGAGACTCTTAGAAGCTTGTGATTGGCGACATTCCGGGTTTTGGGGAGTGATGGTCACTGTATATGCCGAGTGGCACTATTTCTACGTATTTATTTCATCTGTTGGCTTTTATCCTTATGTTTTTCTTTCGTTTCTGCAGTAATAGGCTTACCTAGTCGTAGAGAATAGGTGTCGTTACGATAGTTTACAGTGGGAGAAATTGGGTCGTGACAATTCAAATAGTACTATCAATCCTAAACCTAAGGGGTAGTTTCTCCCACACAAAGTTAGACAAGATACTTTCCTCAATTTTTCCAAATCAATACTAAAATTACCTTTCCTTTACAATTTCACCTCTACTCGGCTCAAATATAGCCAAAGACGACTTAAATACATCAAACAATGCAAGACAAAATAATTTCATTTAA
The DNA here is from genome assembly GCA_005239525.1 of Nicotiana knightiana. NCBI lineage: Eukaryota > Viridiplantae > Streptophyta > Magnoliopsida > Solanales > Solanaceae > Nicotiana > Nicotiana knightiana. Next base: position 128,381 of record ML384968.1, read on the forward strand.
AAAAGCTATAATTTTTATATGATTTTCAAAAAGCCAACTCTGAGCCCGCTCGATCAAAATTTGGATCCAAGGGTAGGTCTTGACTACTCAAAACCCCACGAGTCCATATATGTATTTTGTTTTCAAATCCGAGTCCAATTCGACTCTCAAATACTAAATTTTTATTTTTCAAAACTTTGACAAAAACCCCAAATTCCCTCTTAGATTCCCATGAATTTGATGTTAAATCTAATATAGTCATGAAATATAAATAAAATTAACTAAAATCACTTACCCAATAGTTTGGTATGAATATCTCTCCGCAAAATCGCCCCCCACCGAGTCTAAGGTTTAAAATATGATAAAATGAAGCTAAGTCCTGGAATACTCAGCTATAAACAAGCTTTAGATGTTGCATTTGCGACGTGGGATTTGCAATTGCGGACCCTCGCAAAAGCGAAGAATCCTTCGCAAAAGTGAAGCTTGAACAATTCCGGTCCCTACGCTAAAGCAACCAAAATGTCGCAAATGCGAACACTGGTGTTTTCGCAAAAGCGACCAGTTGGTGGCAAAAGTGACTCTTCCCAGACCAGGCCTTCATCGCAAATGCGATCCAGAGTTCCCAAATGCGAACTCCGCAGGCTTCATAAAAGCTCTCATTTCCTCGCAAGAGCGAGGTCTCTCCCCAGCAGCCCAACATCGCAAATGCGATGAAAATCCTAGCAAATGTGAGATCAGAAACACCAGTAAGTCTAAACCTTCTTCCAAACACTCCGAAACATGTCTAAAACTCACCCGAGCCCTCGGGGTTCTAAACCAAACATCCACACGAGTATATAAACATAACATGAACTCGTTCATATGATCGAAACACCAAAATAACATCTAGAATCACGAATCGGACGCCAAAACGCATGGAAATCACAATGATCTTCAAGAACATCGAGAATTTCAATTAAGCGTCCGAACCACATTAAAACAACTCCAAATAACACCAAATTTTGCAGGCAAGTTCCAAATAATGAAAGAGACATATTCCAAGTCCGAAAATAAAAATCCAAACCTGATAGCCTTAAAGTCAAATCGTGGTCAGACTTAGGAAAATTTCAAACCTTTAAATTGCCAACTTCCGCCATTTGGTGTCGAAACCTTCTAAAAACATCCAAATGCATATCCAGTCATAGGCCCAAGCCCAAAATCACCATCCGGACCTACCAAAATCATCAAACTTTGAGCTGAGGTAAAATACTCAAAAGTCAAGCTTGGTCAACTCTTTCAACTTCAAGCTCTCAAGTGGGAGTCGTCCTTCAAAATTAATTTCGAATCACTCAAAAAACCAAAGACGATCATGCACACAAGTCATAATACACAGTGTGAAGCTACTCATATCTTGAAATTGCCGAATCGGACACAATTTCTCAAAACAACCGGCCGGGTCGTTGCATCCTCCCCCAATTAAACATATGTTCGTCCTCGAACGTGCCACTAGTCATTCCAAAGCTATCAAATCACTGCATGAGCTCACCATGCATACACTCGGGTGTGATTCCACATCACTCCAATCCATGTAGGCATGACAACACAACTTAACTGAAGATCTCTTTTCATCCTTAGTCCATAAATTGTAGGACACCACCCAATCCTCAACATCTGAAAATCATCATAAGACCAGAATCCCGTATCAATACAATGTATAATCCTGAACAAACTGAATCGAGCCAAAAACCTAACCCAATGTATAATCACATGATATTCCATAGAACTCAGATGCACGCAACAATAACTTCTGACTACCATAGCTGTCCAATAACAATCTTGGAACCGATAATACACTTCATATTGAACAAAACCTTGTTCTGGACCTCCTCAGAGCTACCTATAATAAAACCAATATGATGGAACCCATAGCCACCCATGAAATCAACCATCCAAAAATCTCTCTCGCCCGCCAAGGAGCTTTGGCCCAATCCTAAGCGGAAATATGGCATCATCTTTCCAAACACTCCTCATCTCGATATGATAATGCAAATCTCATGACTAGGAACCTTATCTTAGCCCATACAAGCATCCCACTAACAAGTCACACCAAAAAACATGGATTTCCACACAACGTGGTCCATACAACAAACAAGTTGTAACTTAGAAGGAAATATTCTAAAGACGGAATGAAAGCAAGGTATGGAGATTATCTAACAAGTACAACCGATATGACAACAAAAGTACAATTTCATTAACTTATCTCACATAGGGGAAATAAAACACGAAATAATCACAAGGAAGGGTATCCCACATAACATCCGTTGCAGCGTGCAACCCAATCCCAAATATATCAATCCACACAAGGATATCCTTCGAGCCAAAGTGCTATGTAACGACCTAGTTGGTCATTTCAAGTGTATTAGCCCCGATCCCCTATTTATTTCCTCCTTTGTGTTACATTATAGTTAACTAACTTTTAGGGGTGTTTTGTTTTGGTTTCGAGTGAGTTTCAGAGTGAAATGGGACACATAGTTCCTAAGTTGGAAGGTTAAGTTGTAGAGTTGGCCATAGTTTGACTAATGTGAAGATGACTCCAGAATGGAGTTTTGTCAGCTCCAATAGCTCCGTATGGTGATTTTTTTCTTAGGATCGTGTCTGGATGTTGATTTGAAGGTCCGTAGGTCATTTCGCCATGAATTGGCGAAAGTTGGAAGATTTTGGAAAGTTTGACCGAGAGTGGACTTTTTGATATCGGGGTCAGATTCTAGTTCTAAAAGTTGGAGTAGGTACGTAATTTCATGTATTTCTTGTGCATAATTTTTTTTTTCAATCGGAGTTGTTTTGGTATGAATCGACATTGGTTTCAAAATTCGGAAGTTCATAAGTTTTTAGGCTTGAATCGATGTGCGATTTGTGATTCTAGTGTTGTTTGATGTGATTTGACGCTTCGAGGGTGTTCGTGGTGATATTTTAAGACTTTTTGGTATATTCGAACAGTGTCCCGGGGACCCTGGGTGTGGTTCGGACAAATTTTGGACTTAGCTTCATTGCTGACCCAGACCTGTTGGTGTCATCACACCAGCAGAGGGTTTGACCGTAGTTGCTGAATCGCGGGTGTGGGAGGTGAAGTGCAGAAGAAAAAGGAGAGCCCAGGGCTGGGCTCGCAGGTGCAGACACCTGGGCGCATGTGCGCCTCCGGAGGCACGGCAATTTCCTCGTAGAAGTGGAAGTGGAGGATGGGCATTGGGTAGGACCGCAAGTGCAGTCGCTTTCTCCGCTGAGGCGGGATCGCAGGTGCGAGCCATGGTATATAGGAATGTAACACTTGGACTTAAGTGGAATCCGCACCTGCGATGGTTTTTTCGCAGGTGCAGCGTTGCAGAAATGACCTATAGGTCACAGAAGCGGAAGTCGCTGGGCAGAAAGGGAGAATTTAAGGGTTTGATTTCATAATTCATTTTGAGACTTTGAGAGCTCCGTTTGAGGCGATATTTCAAGGGGTTTCTAGAGGAATTGTTGGGGTAAGAGTTCTTGACTTGATTTTGGTTAAATTATACTAGTCTATCATTATTATTAGTATTTAATTAAGGATTTAAGTGGGAAATATTGGGGAAAAAGTGTAGAAAGGCAAAATGAGATCGGATTTGAATAATTCTTGTATGATTGTACTCGATGTTGAATGGGTGTTAGGTTTTTGTAATTTCAGTCGGGTTTCGAGGTGCGGGCCCGGGTTGACTTTTTGGGGAGATTTTTCAATTCTTTGCTACGATCTTAATTTCATTATTTAAATTAGCTTCATATACTTATATTTATAGTATGAAATTATTTTGGCTAGATTCAAGCCGTTCGGAGTTGGAAAGTTGAGGAAAAGGCCTTCTAGTTGATTGATTTAGTGTGGTTTGAGGTAAGTGACTTGTCTAACCTTATGTGGGGAAAATTCCCCTTGGGATTTGGGTGACGAGTGCGTACACGGGTTAAATGTTCAGATTCCGATTTTAGCTATAAAGTTTACTTTTCATGCTTTAATTGAGTTACTTTAGCATGTTATAGTCACCATGCTTAGTCTAGTTTCACATGTCTATTTGTCTTATCTCTTATTGGCCACTTGTACTACAAGTTTAGTTGAGTTACTTGCTTTCTTACTTCCATAGTCATTATTTAACAGCAGGATTCTTTACTTGAAATTTGATATCCTTGAAATATCTTGTTGGTTGAGTTGCAAAGGTCGTGGTTTTTATTGAGGAAAACGTAAATTGTTACATATCATTTTATTGAGTTGTTATGTTCTGGAATTTGTGTTATTGTTGAGAGGATTGTTTGGTTGTTTGCACGAGGTTTCTGCTGTGCTGTTGTTACTATTTGCACGAGGTTTATGCCATGCCGTTTTACTATTGATACACATGCGGTAGTATAAGGTATGGGTGTTGAAACGCATGTAGTGAGATAAGGTGGGCTTGATACGCGTGACTAGTAAGGGAACTACTAGAAGCCATGCAGTAAGATAAGGTGGACTTGATACGCGTGGCTAGTAAGGGAACTACTAGAAGCCATGCATTAAGATAAGGTGGGCTGAAATACAGAGTGCTATTTCAGGAAAAATGATTTTCAATACTAATTCTAAAGGCTCCTTCCATGATATAAGGAAAGACTATGAGTTACTTTTATGATTTGGGACCACGAGGCGGTACCTCGGTAGGGCTCCCTATTGATCTTCTTTATTTGCTGTATTTGTTGGGGTGGTGACATTGCACGTCACAAGACCTCAATGGACTTGGCTGATGCTTAAACACGTGTTGAGTCGTGCCGCGATGTTAAATCAGGCGCTTGTTGGGAGGAAACTCAATTTTTATTACTTTCGTAGCTTAGTTTTTTTATTTTTCTTCTAGTGAGAATAAACTATTTTTTTCATTTTTCTTTGTAGTTACCAAAATCGTAGGTGGGAATGGTGTGGGGTGCATATAATGTATGTATTGAGTGCTCGGGTAGGAGGGATTTAAAAAACAAATCATGAACGAACGCCTAGGCCAGCACCCAAGGATGCCTAGGGCGCACTTTCTAGTATGTTTAAAATCCCCAATTCCAGCCGCAGTATGGGGCGCTGGTCTAAGGGATCAGGTAAATTTTTTATATTTTTTTTATCTCTTTGTTTAATCAAATAACCCAACCCAATTACCCATATACACACACAACCTAACCCATACCCAATTACCCAAACCCGTCCCCCACCTAAATTAAAATAACAAACACCCAAAACCCCGCTCACTCTCCCGTAACTCTCAAACAACCTCACTCTGTTTCTCTCTTGCGCTACTGCTCTGTCTCTCAAATTCCTCAACTTTTCTTTCTCACTTTCATATCAAGATTCACATGTATGTTCTACTTGTTCTCTCTTTTCTTGTATTTTGAATTTTTTTTATTGTATTGTTAGCTCTCCTTATCCAACAATCCCCAATGCCCTAGGTCTCTTAAACATACTTTAATGTTATTGTGGCTGGCCTTAGTGTGCATGAAATTGGGTGCAAAAATTGGTTGTGAATTTGTGTTTGAAGTAGTAAACTATAATTCCCTCTACTTCATGTAAATTTGGGAGGGCCACCTTGTTCCACCATTGTTGAAATAAGAGAAGCAAAATTGATGCCCACAAGGTGTTTGCTAAAAATACCTATGAGAGTAAATTGAACACCTGTGAATTCTGAGTAGCTGAGTGTAGTTGTATATGAGGTTGGACAAAATGTGGGATTTTTGGGGGTATTGTATCTTGTTGTAAACTCTTGTAAGTCGTAGTGCGTGTACTATATTAGTGTAGTAATGTGAGATCTAGCTTTGCTTTCTTGCACCATAGTTAAGTTACGACCATGTTAAACTACTTGAATCGTATGGCATAGGGAAGTCTTGAGTACCTATAGCATTGTGATGAAACATTGGTGCACGTTGAACCAATATTGTGAGTTGCTTATACATAGCCTTCGATTTTAAGTGTGGAGTCATATTTGCCTCTCACGATGACCTTTGGCGAAATTTTTTGATCCATTCTCATCTTTCTGTTTATTGTATGTAGGTTGCTATGGCTCTTGATAGTGCTGCCAAAGGAAAAGAGGTGGGGAAGTCCTCCACTACTGCTCTTCCCCCCCCCCCCCCC